>JAJIBD010015230.1:0-20234 GCA_021461705.1 Cryptotis parvus
GGGGCTGGCCCTGGAGATGGCCACACCTCTGCCACCTCCCAGGGACCGCCTCTCTGACCCACGAACAAGCCCAGCAATGCCACTGACCCTCTGCTTAGAGAAAGGGACTCTGGGTCATCTGCTCTGAAGGCCCCCTCGGTCTGGGGGGAGCCTCAGGGAGCTGTCTACACACTCTGGGGAGGCCCGGGACCCAGGGGCTCCAGCAGAACTGCCCAGACTCTCAGTTCGGTCCCTGAAGGGTGACTCTTCCTTAGTGGTGGGAGCAACTAGCGGGGATGGGCCAGTCTGAGGGTTCAGAGAAGGGCAGAAACTTTGTCCTGCACATAATAGTACACAGGTGCCAACCCTTGCGAACAAGGGTCAGGTGAACCGCCTCGACTTGCCAATGACTGGCTGTCATGGACAGGAATCCCAGAGGGTCTCTACATGCTGAGAGCCACAAGCCCTCCCCAGGCCAGGGAGTAGACAGTGGACATAGAGCGCCGCACCTGGCCTGGCCTGCCTCGTTACTGTCTCCTCCCCTGTAATGCGTGCGGCAGAGCAGCTGCCATCAGAGCACCTCCTACAATGATCACAGCCGTGAGCACCTGTCAGGGGTTACTCTTGGTCTTCCCTCTATCAGCTCCACCAGGGCGGGTCAGGCCAGTTCACACTCTCTGCCACACCTATTGCTGACACAACTGTTATGGGCTTACAGCACGGGAAGTTTTGTTTCTTTCCTTTTTTTTGAATTTTTTTTTTTTTTTTTTGGGTCACACCTGGCAATGCTCAGAGGTTTCTCCTGGCTCTGCACTCAGGAATTACTCCTGGCGGTGCTCGAGGGCCATATGGGATGCCGGGATCAAACTCAGGCCAGCATAGGCTAGCCACGTCAAGGCAAACGCCCTACCCGCTGGCCTATCGCTCGGCCCCTTTTTGAATTTTTTAATTTTTTTTTTTTTTTTTGTAAATCTGGCCCAGGTATGCTGATCCAGAGACTCTCAGACATGGGGCAGAACAGCTATTGGCTCTCCCTGTGCCCAGCCTCTCACGAGGTGCCTGGGAGGGATGGCGTGTTCTAGCCCTGGCCCGCCACCCCAGCAGAGCCTCGCAACAAGCCAGAGAAGACCCCCCACTCCATGAGGGCCTCCATTTTCCACATCCGGACTTCCCCCGTCAGAACTCCACCCAGCAGACCAGCCTATCACAGCCCACCTTGCGCGGCTGCTTGGCGCTGCGCAGTTCATCAATTAATGCTGGATTTAGAGATGACTACAAGAATATGCTACCCACACGGCAAAACCTGGCAAGCTACCTGTGTCGCGTATTTGTTATGCCAAATACCAGTAACAATTATAGACCTCATTCCCATGACCTGATGGAATGGTTTGAGGCTCTTATGTTCCTGGAGCAAGCAGGTGCCCTTAGGCTCTACTTGCATGAGACGGATCATATGAAGATGTTACTGGTGCTCGCTCGAGCAAATCGATGATGAACAGGGAAGACAGTGATACAGTGATATATGATTCAATGATGTATAAATTTGAAACTCAGAGAACAGTGCTTTAAAGACACCTTTAGTGTGAAGTGTGAAATAAACATCAGGAATAATGCACAGAGGCGGGGAACAATAGTCCAGCAGAGGAGGCCGTTTGCCTTGCCCCCAGCAGATCCAGGTTTGATCCCTGACATCCCATATGGTCCCCCCAAGCACCACCAGGAGTGATTCCTGAGTACAAAACCAGGAGTAACCCCCTGAGCATCCGCGGGTGTGACCCAAAAAAGGCAAAAAAAAAAGTATAAACTGCATATACAGTATTGTGCAACTGTTACAAAGCCCCTGTGTACCAAGCAGCCAGCACCCCCAAAACCCCAGTGTGCCCCTTCAATCCCAATTCAGCCTCTCCTGGACCCCCAAAGCCTGTGTCCTAACCTTCTGCAAGTCTAACCTTAGCCAGCTCTGAGCTTGCTAAGAGCGTCTCTGCACGTGGCTCAGACGGGATGAAGCCGCACCTCTCCACAGCGGCCTCGTCTGTCCTGCTCAGGCTCGCTTGACTGCTCAGCCTCGTTTTCTTCTTTCTTTCTTTGGATGAGGAAAGGGGGGGGAACATCTGCCTCTTTCTTTACAGCTTCTTTTTAGAGGCCACAACCTAATGGTGCCCAGGGGGCTGGCAGCTCCAGGGACAAAGTCAGGGCCCTGCACATGCCGGGAGCGGCTCTCCACGAGACCTATCTCCTGAGCCTCAAGTTTCATTTTTACTTAGGAGACTTAAGTGAAAACACCCACATTGGGGAGGGAAAAAAAATAAGAAATCAAAGTCATGACAGAACCTACAGTTATCTTTAAGAGAGAAAGTCACAGAATGCCACAATAAACTCAATAATTTTAAAGAAGAAAAACATACCTGAATGAAGCTGAATTTTCCCAATAATACCTTCCACCAACCCCAAACAAATGGGATTCCAGGCAAGAAGCAGATCAGTAGCTGAAAGAGAGAACACTGTATGAGAAACTGTTCATAGAAAACATAGTAAAATATCTTTAACAATGTGTTTTTAAATGATTTGTACCCACCAAAAGAGCAATGATAAATGCCCAGAGCTGAATCTATTAGTAAGAAGTAACTTGTGAAAAAGCATGAACTCTGGGGCCTACATGAGTCCTCTGACACAGAACAGCGTGAAGTGACATTTGAAGGGCTCAGTCGGCAGCAGTGCTCTGGCGCCCCGCAGTGGAGAGAAGAGGACACTACATCACAAGCAGGTACCTGAGCTGTCCCTGGTTCTGGCACAGAGAAGGCCATCTGGAGCTCGGTACTCTGGAAAATAGCTTTTCTCAAGGAAAGTTATACCTAGCTAAGCAGTTCAGAAAATTACTGTTCTTATTAGTGATTTCCCCAGCAAAAGCCAGCCTGTTATGCTGGGCTCCAAGCACCCACGTGAAGGTTCCTCATCTGAACCACAGAATAATCTGGGTATTTTCTTAATTCTGCCCAGGACAGTGTGTACCTGGTACTATTCTAGACGCACAGGAAAACACTAACTCAGTTCATTCAAGAGACACCTGAGGACATAAAAGCTAAATCATCTCATGGAACCCATTCTGCAAAAGTTTTTTCTTTTTTTACGCATAAGTGGATATAAATGCACTAGGGGTTCAATAACTACAAAGATTAGCAAGAGAATATTTCTTATGGAAGGAAATCAAAACCACACTTTAATTACTGCCATTTTAACTTATGTTAGTGAGATTTAGGATCAATCTGTAATTCACAGGGTAATTATGGGCTTCAGGTCTGTTTCAAATTTAAAACTCTGAATGTCTGTTAATAACAGCCAATGGGAGGTTTAAAAAAAGCTGACTTTGTTTTTATTGCAAGAATTAAAGTAAAGTAAGAAAAAAATTTTTTTGCTTTTTGGTCACATCCGCGACGCCAGGGTTACTCCTGGCTCTGCACTCAGGAATTACTACTGGCGGTGCTCAGGGGACCATATGTGATGCGGGGATCAAACCAGGGCCGGCAAGCCGGCCGCATGCAAGGCAAACGCCCCTACCAGCTGGGCTATCGCCCGGCCCCAGGAATAAATTTTTAAACTCTGAATTATTACACATGATCATTTCCAATCATGACATACGAGCCAGAAATGAGAAACCTGTTCAAGAAAAGCGCTCGGCTGGAGAGCTTGTGTAGAGTTAAGGCGAGCTTGCCTTGCACACTCCCAACCCAGGTTTGATTCCCCAGAGAACCAGGGTAAGTCTTGAGCATTGCCAGGTGAGACCCCCCCAAAACAACAAGAAAGGAATAGTGGAAAGACACTTCCCACGGCTCAGAGAGGTGCACCCAGCCAGCCTTCTGCAATTCATCGGTGAGATGCTCAGGGGACCAAATATGGTACTCAGGGGTCTCATCGGATCAGGTGTGTGCATTCGTGATGCTAGCTCTGTGGGATGCCAATATTTATATTTTAAACATGTGTTCTAAAGTAATACTGTATCAAAATGAAAAAATATCGCTCTCAGCCCCACCACTGAGATAACTCATCATTCTGCCATTCAGGTCCTATGTGCATACCAGTGTCAACATGACAAACCAAGACACTGATTTCCTCTTGAACATTTTTGATCATTTTCTCTGACACTTAAGATATTCTTTGAAATTTAGGGCCAGAGATATGCAGGGGCGAAGGTGCGTGCTCTAATATGGCTGATCCCTGGTTGGTCTCGGACATCACACAGTGTCCCCCAAGCCCAGCTAGAAGGAACCCCAAGCACAGAGCTGGGAAGAGCCCCCCCAAGCACTGCTGGGGTGTAACCAAAATCCCTCGGAATTACTGTGGGTCTCCCCCCATTTTATGAATAAAATACGGTTTTTAAAAGATATTCTTCAAAATTAACTTTACAGTTTTCCACCAGGGAATCATTTCCTAGCTCTTGGCTGTTTATGACTTCTGGTTTTCCCACTATAAGTACTGGGACAGGGGCAAGAGCAATAGCCCAGCAGGTAAGGTTTTGCCTTGCACACGGCTGACCCAGGTTTGATCCCGGCATCCCATATGGTCCCGAAGCACTGCCAGGAGTAATTCCTGAATGCAGAGCCAGGAGTTATTCCTGAGCATTGCCGGGTGTGATCCAAAATGAAATAAAAAAAAAAAAAGTATACTGGTAAAAATGATGAGCACTGTGCAAACATTTTAGGTATTTTATTTGCCTCCTTATTATTAATAGCTTTAGGACTAAGTCCTAGGAATGAAATAAGCAGGAGAAAAGATATTTCTCGCTTGTAATGATTACCAAATTGGGGGCTGGGAGATGACTCGGGAGCTAGAAGTGCTTGCCCAGCAGGGGCCAGGCTGCAAGTTCAAAGCCAGGTGCTGCCCATCAGGCGATTGATCAGGACAGCTCCACTGTTCAAATTCTTGGGAGAAAGGGCCTGGGAGATTTCTAGGTGGCCTGGAAAGGGCCTGGGGCCAGTGTAAGGCTGTGAGAAAGCCCAGTGCCTGCGCACAGGAAGCTCCGCCAGCCTTGTGGTCTGGGAGCCCAGTGAGAGTAAGAAAAAATAATCCCTGAGTCACCCTGCCCTGCCCTGCCCTGCCTGGTGAGGGCCGGGGTACACACTGGCCTGCGGTGTCCATCAAAGTCGCACCCTTATAACCTGGGCCTGCTGGGGTCGTACTCCACTGTGAGGCCCCTTGCTCTGTATTTAGTGCCTGCCAGGGTGTTCATCTGTGTGTGCTGGGCTCTTAGTCCTAGCCACTGTGCTTGCTGGGGCTGGCACACGTAGTTGAGGCTGTCCAGCGGACCCACACACTGTTGGTGCTGCCAAGGGTCCACTAGAATCAGGCCTGCTGCAAGCGGTGGCCCTCAGAATCAAGTTCCCAGCTGCACACACACACACAAAGTTTTTTCCAATTTTATACAGTATTTATTTTTGTCCGCTTTCTTCTATTTTCTTGAATAACTTGAAAATTTTTTTTTAATTAAAGAACTGTGATTTGGGGCCAGAGATTTGGTACTTGTGATTTGGTACAGCAGGCAGAGCGGTTGCCCTGCAAAGGCCAACGGGGTTCAATTCCCAACATCCCATATGGTTCCTGAGCATTGCCAGGAGTAATTTCTGAAGTAACCCCGGAGTAAGCCAGGAGTAAGCCGGAACATTGCTGGATATGACACAAAAAGAAACAAAAGAACCGTGCTTTACAGAGTTATTGGTAAGTGAGTTTTAAGCACTTAACATTTCAACACCAACCCCACCACTACTGTCAACTTTCTCCAAGGTCCCCAGATTCCTCCCCACCACAACTCCATCACCGCCTGTCACCTGACAGGCTCATTACAAGCGTCAGTTGTCGCCACTTGGATCTCATGTTTTCAGCACTGTTGAGCCTGTGTTTGGGTATGTGGCCTTACCCCTCACCCGTACCAGCGGCATAACTGAAGCTCTGATGCCTGTTCACGCATTATATCCCGTTCCTTGCTTCCCCCTGATTAATTTTTCTTTTCGCTAACCATGGAGCTCAAGGATGATCTAAGCACCCCCTTTCACAATTCAATACAGTATTACTTTGGAATACATGTTTATGAACCACTCCACAGCCACCACCCTCCCCACCTACATCCTGTTTGTTTGCGGACCACACCCAGGGGAGTTCAGGGATTACTCCAGGCTGGGCTTGGGGGCTCAATGCCGTGAGGGGGCTGAAACCAGGCTGCCTGCATGCAAGCAAGTGGCCAACCCTCTGTTCTGTTGCTGCAGCCCCCAACCTGCTGTCAACGGCCAGAAGCCGGTGAAAGGCCTTGAGCGTGCTCCTGGCAGCACCCGGGGCGCCTTCTCTTTTCCTGCCCTCCCTGCTGCTGCCCGAGAGAGGGGGGGGGGAGGTCTGTCCTCTGTGCGTGCTGGCTGGGGCAGACACTTGGCAGCAGTGTTGCACACACGGGCCTGCAGTGCCAGGACCACCCTGGCAGAGGCCAGGATCACACTCATGGGTGGACCGGCCCACAGGAGGCGCACTGGCCTCGGAGTCACATCCTGGGCTCCTGGAATTTCCTTACTTGATGGTCTTCCTTACCTAACGTTATGCATATTTGCTTCTCATTCTGGTAAGAAACAGTGATAAAAATTGGCTGCTTATTTTTCTATCGGTTTTCTTATCTCCTGTGTTAGTTCTCATAGTAAAGAAACTAATGGACATTATTGGCAAATATTGTTCTTATAGTAAGGACATTAATTGACATTAGTAAGGACACTGACATAGTAAGGACAGTATTTGCAAATACTGTTCTTATAGTAAGGACATTAACTGACAGTATTTGCAAATATTCTTGGTTTTTAAATAGGGGGATGTTTTAAATTTTTCATATCTACCTATATTATTTTTAATTTTAAAAATTGTTTTTTTTTCTTTTTTGGCTTTTTTGGGTCACACCTGACTATGCTCATGGGTTAGTCTTGGCTCTCCACTCAGAAATTACTGACAGTGCTCGAGGGACCAGATGGGCTGCTGGGATCACACCTGGGTCAGTGCGCAAAGGCAAATGCTCTACCCACTATATATCGCTCCGGCCCCTACATTATTTTCAAATACTACCTATTTGCCTATGAATAACTTCACGAGGCTTTTGCAAAGGCAAGAGCTCCCAGAACTCTCCCACCTTTACCTCAGGTGACTAGAATCAGAGTTTTATAAGACTCTTTTATTAAGGGGCTGGAGGGACAGCACAAGGTTAAGGTACTTGCTTTGCAAGGGGCAGACCCTGACTCAATCCCGGCATCATATTAGGCCAAGCAGTAATGTCTAAGCACTGCCAGGTACGGCCCCAGTCCTCCCACCCTCCTGTATTAGAGTCTAAAAAGACTGCCCGTCTTGACAACCAAAGGAACTATAGCAATATAGAGGAGGAAATTCCTAGAGCTGCAGAGACCAGGGACAGTTACACAGAAGCAGAACTCCAAGCAGAGAGGAACAGAGAGGAAAATAATGCTGGGGAAGGAAAGTATGAGGTTTGCTCTGGACTGTGTCCCCTTGACTGAAGAAACACTCAAGTTCCTGCCAGGAGCCAGCCACGGTATCCAGGTAAAGGAGATATAAAAAAGGAGGCAGAAAGTCTACAACAGATCCATGGTCCGCTGGAGATGGGAACTGAGAAGCATGGAAAAAGTCAACTGATGCCACGGTGGACAGACTTGAGTGAAGGGCTGAAGTGCCTTGCTTGCTGGGGGCCAAGACGGGCAGGTAATGACACATGTATACCCGACTGCAGCCCCGGATGAGCGGACACTGCTGTGTGCAAGGGGTTCCAAGGCTGCTGCGCGAATCTGGCTGGACAGAGTCAAGGGCACGCAGTGCGTTTGGGAAGCAAGACCTGAGCAGGAAACACCCGCTGGGAGGCTCTGCAGAGATCAGGCTGACATGGAAACGTCCTTCTCTCAGAGGGGCACAGGCAATAACGCGGGAATAAGGAGCAAGGCAGAAAGAACAGGACTTCTCTTAGAAGTCGGGGCAAGGATAGGTAAAATTTGCTAACAATATCCTCTTATGTCGTGGCATTTAGAAACATGTAATTACATCAGTTGCTCAGAAGAATACAATGTTAGCGCCACGGGAAAGAGAACTAAGGAAAACCAAAAGATGACCAGGTTCAGGGGTCTAAGGACTAAAATTAACACTCACTGATAATAATCTTGGAGTTGCAGAGAAAGAACCAGTTAAACCAACAATGAATGAGCTCACGATGGGACTGTCAAGGAGAAATGTCTAGCCCGGCAAAACAACACGGAAAAACAAACACTAAAACAGGTGCAATCAGACTTGCTCTTCAAGCCCACGTTCCCTCTTGAATATGTATCTTCGCCTTCCTCTTAGACCCTTCCAAGTAAGTTTTGTTCAATTAAAAAACTATCTTGCTGGAGCTGGGGTCATCCTTCCCGCCTCTGTCCCGACCAGGGGGCCTGGTGGATCCGCCACGAACTGCCTCTGGGTTATCAGTCATGATGCAGAGATACAGACACACGGGGCAGAGCTGCCATCCAGCTCTCCCCTACCTCAGCTGCCCATGAGGTGCCCAGGAGGGAGGACGGGTTCTGATCCTGGCCCACCGCCCCAGTAGGGCCTTGGAAGAAGCCAGAGGAAACTTGCTCACCATAATCGCAGCCATTTTCTTTTCTTTTCTCTTTTTTTTTTTTTTTTTTTGCTGTTTTGGGTCACACCAGGTGACACTCAGGGGTTACTTCTGGCTCTTTGCTCAGGAATTACTCCTGGCGGTGCTAGGGGACTATATGGGATGCTGGGGATCGAACCCAGGTGGGCCGCATGCAAGACAAACGCCCTACCCGCTGTGCTATCACTCCGGCCCCAATTGCAGTCCTTTTCAACGTCTGGACTCCACAGCTCATCAGAACCCCACCCAGGAGAGGAGCTGATTTCAAGCCCGGCTCATCAGAGCCCCATACAATAGAGCAGCCAATTTCAAGCCCAGGTAAGTGGGTGTCAGCGGCAAAAGTCACGGGATTTCATGGAGATGGAGCTGGAGTCCCTTTCCTGGCCTCTGTGCCATCCAGGGGGCCTGGTGGACCTGCCCATGTACTGCCTCCAGGCTGTTGGTCATGACGTAGAGACACAGACACACAGAGTAGAGCTACCTAAAATGGCTCTTCCTGAGGCGCACAGTCGCTGCGGCTTCACAGTACATCAAACTAGTAGAAACCAACCACGTTCTAGAAATTCAGAAAGTAAATTCAAGAACAGAATTTGCGGGGCCAGAGCGATAGCCCAGCGGGTAGGGCGTTTGCCTTGCACGCGGCCAGCTCATGCCGGCCCGGGTTCGATCCCGGCATCCCATATGGTCCCCGAGCACCGCCAGGAGTAATTCCTGAGTGCAGAGCCAGAGTAACCCCTGAGCATTGCCAGGAGTAACCCCTGAGCATTTCCGGGTGTGACCTAAAAAAAAAGAACAGAATTTGGCCAGATTCTTTCATAACCAACCAGAGGGGGAAAGTGAACCTATCAATAACATTGCCATGGTCAAAATAATTAGTGTCGGGGTGGAGCGATAGCATAGTGGGTAGGGCATTTGCCTTGCATGCAGCCGACCAGGGTTCGATTCCCAGCATATCATATGGTCCCCCTAGCACCGCCAGGAGTAATTCCTGAGTGAAGAGCCAGGAGCAACCCATGAACGTCGCTGGGTGTGACCCCCCAAAAAAAGAAAAAAAATAATTAGTGCCAGCTGAGGAAACAGGCATGGGGATTGGGGGTGGGTGGGAAATGAGGGTCTTTGTTGGTGGGAACACACTTGTGTGGAAGTGGTTTTGAAGTATGAATCTTTCTATCAACTGTATTATGAAAACCATTTTACTTTGTAAATCATAGTGTTTCAACAGAAAAGGGGAAAAACTATCTTGCACTGGCACAAATCAAAAACAGCAAGAGTAATCAGTGCTGGCGTGGATGCAGGGAGATGGGGACTCTCCTTCATTGCTGGTGGGAATGCCAACTTGTGCAGCCCTTTGGTAAACAATTTGGGCATTCCTCCAAAAAGCTAGAAATTGAGTTTCCATATGACCCAGCTAGAAATTGCACTCTCATATGATTCAGCAATACACTTCCGGGAATATATCTTGTGAGCCCAAGAACACACAAGAGAAATTCCATCTGCACATCTAAGTTCGCAGCAGCACTATTCACAATAGCCAGAATCTGGAAACAACCCAAGTGCCAGAGAATAGATGACTGATTAAAGAAACTATGGTACATCTACACAATGGAATATTATGCAGCTGTCAGGATAAACAAAGCTATGAAATTCGCTAATGAATGGATGGACATCAAGAGTATCATGTTGAGTA
Source organism: Cryptotis parvus (assembly GCA_021461705.1). Classification (NCBI taxonomy): domain Eukaryota; kingdom Metazoa; phylum Chordata; class Mammalia; order Eulipotyphla; family Soricidae; genus Cryptotis; species Cryptotis parvus. The sequence goes on from JAJIBD010015230.1 coordinate 10,323, forward strand.
AAATGAGTCGGAAGGAAGAGAACTAGAATGTTTGCACTCATCTGTCTAATACAGGGGCCAGAGCAATAACACAGCGGGTAGGGCACTTGCCTTGCACGCAGTCAACCCAGGTTCAATCCTCAGCATCCCATATGATCCCCCAAGTACCGCCAGGAATAATTCCTGAGTGCAGAGCCAGGAGTAACCCCTGAGCTTCGCTGGGTGTGACCCAGAAAGAAAAAAAAGGATTGATACCCAAGGACAGTAGAGACAAGGGCCAGGAGGAGTGATCCACAGTTGGAAGCCTGCCTTAAGTGCTGTGGGAGAAGGCAGCTGGGACAGAGAAGGGACCACTTTGACAAGGACAGTTGGAATCTATCACTCTGGATAAGAACCGAGTGCTACTGGACTAGAAGTGAGTGTCGAAAATAGGTAAAGGAATATACAATAACCCTGCAGTGTCTGTATTGCAAGCCACAATGAGCAAAAGGAGAGAAGAAAAATGCCTGCCACGAAGCAGGCTGAGAGGAGGGGAGTAAGGGGGTTGGAGGAGGGAATCCAGGGACACTGGTGTTGGGAAATGTGTACCGGTGGAGGGATGAGTGTTGGAACACCGTATAACTAAAATCTAACCATAAATACCTTTGTAATGGTCTATCATGGTGATTCAATTTCAAAATTTTAAAAAATATATCTTGTTTTGCTAAAAAAAAAATAAATGAAATTTTAAAATATAGGCATACAAGCAAGGATAGTTTCCAGATATAGGCTTGCAAGTAAGAACATTACTACCTTCTAAGTCAAAGTAGGGGCCGGAGGCGATAGAACAGCGGGAGGGTGTTTGTCTTGCATGCAGTCAACCTGGGTTCAATCCCCAGCATCCCATGTAGTCCCCTGAGCACCGCCAGGAGTGATTCCTGAGTGCAGAGCCAGGAGTAACCCCTGAGAATCGCTGGTTGTGACCCAAAAAGCCAAACCAAAGAGAGAGAGAGAGAGAGGAGAGAGAGAGAGAGAGAGAGAGAGAGAGAGAGAGAGAGAGAGAGAGAGAGTCAAAGTATCAAATGACCCTAACTCTTTAAAAATGGGACTTAAGGAGCTGGAGAGATAGGGCAGTGGACAGGGCACTAGCTTTGTATGTGGCCGACCCAGGTGGGCCCCAAGCACCACCATCCAGAGTGCAGAATAAGAAGTCCTCAGCATTGCTAGGAGTGAACCCACCCTAAAATATCCCCAAAAAGAGTAAATAAACAAAAGTGGGAGTCAAGGGCCAAAGAGCTAGCTCACAGGGCTAGTTTGAATGATTTGCAGGCTAGAGCCTCAAATTCTGTTCCTACTACTACATAGTCCCCTGAGCACTAAGCCAGGAGCAGCCCAAAATCCACTGGTGTGAGGCTCAAAAACCCAAACCTTCTCCTTGTGAAAGAGGAGGACACAATCACCTTTGCTTTAGCAGGGAAGAGTGGCAGAAGTAGGTATGGTGAGAAATACCCAAAAAGGCAATTTGTAGAAGCTGTGTGTATGACTGAAAAGCATGCATATGTAATGAATATATTTTAGCTCGGTGTTTCCCAGAAAGAGGTGTCAGTCCATTATTGAGGAATGAAATGATTTGTATGAGATCAGTGTTAACTTGTACGTGTATGTGTGTGTGTGTGTGTGCACTCAGTCATAGTATTTTAGTGGAACCCCCAAGGGGGATCAGATCTACCAACAACTCTCAGCCGGGCCACTGATTCCTCACAAGGGCTCAAGGATGTTGCTTGGGCATTGCAGTGCCAGGGATACCCAGGCCAACTTGGCAGTGCCCAGGGGGCTTCCAGAACCATACTTCACAATATCTCCTGGCCCTTGGTTATGATTTATATTTATTTATTTATTTATTTGGTCTTTTTTGGATACAACAGTGGTGCTCAAGGCATTTTCCTGGCTCTGCACTCAGAGATCATGCTGAGATGAACATATGGGATGCTGGGGATTGAACCTGGCAGACTGTATCCAAGGAAAGCACCCTTCCTGCTTTGCTATCTCTTCAGCCCCTAGAATGAGGAATTTTGGATCTTCTTGGTGAACCACATTTTTTTTTTGGCGAGTCGCACAGCCAGATTTTGTTCCAGCTAGCTGGGGTTCAAGAGTCCACCCGATGCAGCAGGTTTCAATAGAGGACCCTGAGCTTACTAAGGCAGGGGTTTTATTTTTCCAATTTAAATTTTTATTGAAACACCATCATTTAAAAGTAAAAAGGTTCTTATAGTACAGTTTAGAAAGATTCGTACTTCAACACCACTTCCACCACCCGTGTATTTCCACCACCAAAGACCCTCATTTCCCATCCATCCCGATCCCCATGCCTGTCCCTCAGCTGGCACTAATTATATTGACCATTAAAGCACCTATATGGCAATGTTACTGAAAAAACCATCCCTCCCCTCCTCTGTTTGGTTACGGGTGAATCTGGCCCAATTCTGCTCCTGAATTTACTTTCTGAGTTTCTAGAACATGGTTGGTTTCTACCAGTTTGAGAGAAGCCTCCCGGATGGGACAGAGGTGGGGAAAAGGGACCCCAGCTTCATCTCCATGGAAGCCCGGTGACTTTAGGTGCCGAGACCCACATATGTAGGCTTGAAATCGACTGCTCTCTTGGGTGGGGCTCTGATGAGGTGGGCTTGAAATTGGCTTCTCTTTTGGGTGGAGTGCTGATGTGCTGAAGTCTGGAAGTTGAAAATGGCTGATTATGGTAAGCGAGGTTCCTCTGGCTTCTTCTAAGGCCCTATTGGGATGGCGAACTGGGACCAGAACCTGTCTTCCCTCTTGGACACTTCATGGTCAGCCAATCATGGGGAGAGCCGGATGGCAGTTCTGCCTCATGTGTCCGTGTCTCTCTGAACCACTCTTTTATCTGAACTGTCTTTATTTCAAATAATCTTCTTTTTGTTGGGGGGGTCACACCTGGGATGTCCTGGGGGGATCACTCCTCATGGTAATATCCTTTACTCTAAAGTTTAGTTTGTCTAATATTAACACCATGAAAGAAATACATCAGGCATAAAGTAGGATAAAAAGGGAACACTGCTAATCCAACAGGATATTTCCTGCCCTCCACCACCCTGGGAGCAAAATTCAAATTTCACGGAAAGGTTGCTGAGCCCCCTGGGCTGGCTGTCCCACCTTCCCCCACCTCTGCCCCGCCCCCCAGTATCTGGGTCCCTTAAGTCCTGCCAAAGTGTACAGCGCTGGCCTGAATGCTACTCCCCACCCACTGATGCCCGCTCTTCATTCCTGACTCAGAACAAAGGTCACTGGTGTTCAGGGCACATTCCCCACACTCCCACCCACTAGAAAACCCATCAGGCTCATGTCCACAGATCCCCTGATCCCAGCTCCTATTTCTGGCATGACACCTTTTGCTGGCTCGACTGTTTCCCTGACCAAGCAGAAAGCTCACTGAAACCTAGTCTCATTTAATTTTATGACCTTGGAGCATGGGTCACCCAGAGGTCAGGAGAAAGTGCTCAACAAGCAGTGTGCACATGCTGAGTGCAGGAATTCTGGGCTCAGGCTCTATCATCAGCATTGCATGGTCCCTTCCCATAGCGAACAGAGCCAGGAGTAACCCCCAGTACCGGCAGGTGTGGCACAAAAACACAAAGGGCTGAATGGATGAGGAACCTTTGTTGTGGAATGAAAGCGGAAGTCAGACGACCACACTGAATCACCTTAGAAGGGTCCACCATGTACAACAACAAAGGTATACTCTGCTCTTTTACAGATACAGACATGAGAGCCGGCTAAGGTCATGTGACTGTCCTACCTTACACAGCCTCTTAAGACTCCAAACCACTTTCCCACTGAGTCGAGGGGCTCTAACATGCCCCGAGGTGCACCGTAAGTTTCTCCTGCAAATGTTCTCAGATATAACACTCATTTTATATCTGAATGGGGCTTGGAGAGAGAGACATAATACACTGAGCAGGAAGCTTGCCTTGCACACAGCTGACCTGGGTTAGATCCCTGGCATCCTAGATAATCTCCTGAGCACAGCCAGGGGCAATTTCTGAGTGCAGAGCCAGTAGTAACCCCTCAGCATTGCTGGACGTGGCCCCCACACTCTAAATAAATAAAACATATTTGCATATGGCTTTAAGCTCATGGCATCCATTCCAGCTGTACATGCCAGAACCTGGAGACGGAGTGTGGGAACATGGTCCTCCCCAAGTCTACTGACGCCATCTCCTTAGTGTCTGATGAAAGTCTCACCTCTCTCCACCCCTGAATGTGCCTTTGTGCAGAACCAGAGCCTTCACCACTCAGACTTTTATTTTCTATTTATTTTGCAGTGTTTGAGGCCCAAGGCCTCACACACTCCCAAATGCTCCACTGTTGGGCACTAAGCAGAGAGTCTTAGGGCCTGGCTCTTTCCCACCATAAGTCCCTAAGGGCAGGACCCAGAAGTGGGCTGTTTTCAAGGTAATAAAACTTCAAATGTTTTATTAATGCAAATATTTACATGTTTACATGCAGGAGAGAAAAACACCTGTGTGTGCAGGACAGGAAGTACGCTTGGCCTTCTGAATACTTCGTTGCAATGGCTCAGGATGCTGCTTGTGCTTTGTATCCCCTCTGTTGTAGTACACTGTTGACCAGACTCTGCATCTTGCCTGGAGTTACCTCCTGCAGGCCACTTTATAGATAAGGGCAGAAAACAGTTTGATATGTGGCAGTATATCTTACCATGTTTTCTATGTTAGCTGGTACATATATTTTCTCTCATGCTACCACAATCACCGTGGGACTAGCTAGATCTTACCAGTATGTAATTTACCTGGCCACGTTGGATGTAAGTAATTAGACCGAGAGAGAAATGCTGTTTGCCTCCAAGCAAGCAAGTGTGGATCTCTACTAAGTCTAAAGGCTAATATACAAAACAACTATGAAGTAAAGATGAGAATCTTGTGAAGGCTTGGAGAAATATATACCTGGCTGTAGAATATCCATTGGTACAGATGCTTGCCTTTGTATTCTGAGATACAGTTCATCTCACATGCCCTCCCCCATCTACCTAGGACCTGCAGCCTTGGCTGGGTAACAGTAACATTTCAATGGAAGTAGGTAAGGTCTGGGGAGAAGTTACCCAGGGGGATTAACCCTAACTGCTCTCCATTAATATGGGCGGTCTGAGCTGAAAAATTATAAAAGCTGTACCCTTTTTGCTTTTTGCCTTCTCCCTCTCCTCTTCCCTTCTCCAATCTCTTCCCTGTTGGGCCTTAGCACATGGTGGCAGCCATCCTGGCCTAGGATTCTAAACCTACATGTGGCCGGGGCCCAGCCAGGAACCTAAACTCTGGGGTTTTCCTAGAAAACTCTCCAGAACCTGTGAGAGTAAAGCCTTCTGAAACTTTGCTGGACTCTTGTGTTTTCTCCAACCTCCATCTGCTGATCCCCTGGGGGGAGGGGGATCCCCTATACCCTGCTCCTGGATTTTGTTGGGGCACCCAGCATATTCCGACACCCTCTACCCAGAAAAAATTGTATAAAAGGCCTAAGCTGAGCTCAGTGAATGGGAACTGCTCTCCAACATTACCCCCCCCCCCCAGTTGGTGACTTTCTTTCTTTCCTTCCTCAGCAGCGGCAAGGCAGAAGCTTCTCTCAAGTCCTTCCCTCTCCTTTTCTGCAGGGATGAAGTGTCCTTCCCTCTCCTTTTCTGCAGGGATGAAGTCCAGCAAGATCTAGGTCTCCTTCCTTCATGCCAGGAGCTTCTGGCCAAGCGCCCCCCCCCCCGACACTCCGTCACTTGAGCTGCATTCCTGGCCCTCTGGATTATTTGTAAAAATGATTGTTAATCCCATATATAGTGGTTACTTTGTACATAACAGGCACTCAAATATTCATTGAATGCAATGAGAATGCCAGACAGTTGGAAACTGTGGGTCCTTTAAGACAAAGGGCAGGGAGTTGCAAGAAGTGAAAAAAAATCTTAGACAACAAATCCAGAAGCCATTTCTTTTTTTTTTCCCTCGGCCCGCTCTATTCCGGGCCGGGCCCCGCCGAACCCCCCGCCGCCCGAAGCCTTTTTCCAGAACATACACAACGGAATTAGAGCTTAATTTGAGGAGGATGGACATGAGAGGCTGTCCAAAGTCAGGGATCCAAGTGATAAGGGTGTGCCCAGGGAGGCCAGGGCTGACTCTGGAAAGCTGGATGGAGTAGGCAAGGATGACGTAGCCCCAGTCTGCAAATCACACCCCAGGTGAATCCACCTACCTCACCCACTGGTCTCTTAACCCCTCTTCAATTTCCACTTCTTTTAATGGAATTCCATCCATCTACATTACGGCTTTTGAGAAAATGAGTGAAAGAGAGAGAGAAAAGAAAAGTACCTGCCGTAGAGTCAGACTGGGGTAGGGGGAAGTACTGAGGACACTGGTGTTGGGAAATGTGCACTGGTGGAGGGATGGGGTTGGAACACTGCATGACTGAAGCCCAATCATGAACAGTTTTGTAATGGTCTATTGCATGGTGATTCAATGAAAAATTTAATAATAAAATTAAAATAAACAATGGCTTTTTATGAGAATTAAATGATAGAACTACGTGAAAGTGTCTAGTACAACATCTCGCATGGAAATCCTCAATTACTTTGCATGTCTCAGGAAATGTATCTGTATTTAAAATTCCTGGGTCCAGGGCTGGAGTGATAGTACAGCCAGCAGGGTGCTTAATTCTTGCACGCGCCAACACAGGTTCAATCCCCAGCATCCCATATGGTCCCCTGAGCACTGCCAGGAGTAATTCCTGAGTGCAGGGCCAAGAATGGCCCCTAAGCATTGCAGGGTGTGACCCAAAAAGCAAAATAAATAAATTCCTGGGTCCAACAAGTCCAAAAATTTCTCCATTACTTTTTACATTTTAAGAGTCTACTGTCACTGTATCACTGTCTTCCCATTCATCATCGATTTGCTCGAGCGGGCACCAGTAACATCTCCATATGACCTGTCTCATGCAAGTAGAGCCCACGGGCACCTGCTTGCTCCAGGAACATAAAGAGCCTCAAACCATTCCATCAGGTCATGGGAATAAGGTCTATAATTGTTACTGGTATTTGGCATATCAAATACAGCACAGGTAGCTTGCCAGGCTCTGTCGTGCAGGTAGCATACTCTTGTAGTCATCTCAAAATCCAGCATTTATTGATGAACCATGCACGAGCCGGGCTGTGATAGGCTGGTCTGCTGGGTAGAGTTCTGACGAGGGGAAGTCCGGATGTGGAAAATGGAGGCCCTCATGGAGTGGGGGGGTCGTCTGGCTTGTTGTGAGGCTCTGCTGGGGTGGCGGGCCAGTGCTAGAACCTGCCATCCCTCCCAGGCGTCTCATGAGCGACTGGGCACAGTGAGAGCCAGTAGCAGCTCTGCCCCATGTCTGTCTACATTTGACTTTTTTTAGGGGGTCACACCCAGTGATGCTCAGGGGTAACCCCTGGCTCTGCACTCAGGAATTACTCCTGGCCGTACTCAGGGACTATATAGTGTGCCTGGGATCTAACACAGGTCAGCAGTGTGCAAGGCAAATGCCTTACATGCTGTATTATTATGCTGGCCCCTGTTTTTTTTGGGGGATCACACCTGGCAATGCTCAGGGGTTACTCCTGGCTCTGCACTCAGGAATTACAACTGGTGGTGCTTGAGGGACCATATGGGATGCTAGGGAATCAAACCTGGGTGGCTGCATGCAAGGCAAATGCCCTACCCACCCACTGGACTATCACTTTGGCCCCTGACCCAGCCCCTGGCCTTAAAAATATGTATTAAAAAACTGAAAATGGAAATCTATGTGATCCAGAAGTATCACCCCTAGACACTCGCCTGAAAAATATTTAAAAAATTAATCTGAAAGGTGTTTGCTCCTCAGTGTTTGCAAGAGGAGCACAACTTCCTAAGTAACGAATCACCAAGAGTCCATCTGGAGAGGACAGGAAAGAAGTGGTGAGGAATATACACACCATGGAGTTCTACTCAGCCATTCAGAAAGGTCAAATCCTTCCTGTTCTGACAACAGAGATGGAATTTGAGGTGATTCTATGAAGTGAAAGCTTAAAAGACAATTACGAGATGATTCTGTAAATGTGTGGAATATAAGCAAAGAAAGCAACCTGGTAAAACAAAAAATAACTCAGACTGAAAAACTAGTGGTTACTAGAGGGACAGGGAAAGGTGGGAGGTAAGATCTAAGAGTCATCTGGAGAGAGAGGATTCTAGAACTCCGTGGTGAATGCGGTGAGGTATATACACAAGGCAGAGCCTCAGCTATGATCCTGAAAGTTACACAGTACTGTGAACCAAAGGGAAAAATCAATAAATCAGATTTCAATTTAAAAAAGAAAAGGCAGCAGCCTGAGCACTGCCAAGTGTGGCCGAAAATCTTCCCAAACAAATTAATCTCAAAACATTATTTTTTTTTTTTTTTTTTTGGGGCCCCATGCAGAGGTGCTCAGGGAACCATGTATGGTCCGGGGATTAAGTCCAGATCAGTGTGTGCAAGAAAGACACCTACCCACTGTACTATTTCTATAGCTCTAACCTCAAATTTATTAAACAAATTTTAATTTGCTAAATATAGGAGCTGAAGCAATAGCACAGCGGGTAGGGCATTTGTCTTGCACATGGCTGACTCCGGGTTCGATCCCCAGCATCCCATATGGGCCCCCAAGCACAGCCAGGAGTAATTTCTGAGTGCAGAGCCAGGAGTAACCCCTGAGCATCACTGGGTGTGACCCAAAGAGAAAAAAAGCTAAATATAAAGAAAGCGGAAGATGAACGAACACTTCCTTTTTTTAATATTTTATTATACCACCGTGAGATATGGCTACAAAGATGTTCATGTTTGGGTTTCGGTCATACAGTGTTCCAGCACCCATCCCTCCACCAGTGCCCATGTCCCACCACCAATGTCCCCGATTCCATCCCCCTCCCTTAGCCTGTTTTTATGGCAGGTTCTTTTTCCTCTTTTTCTCTCTTTTGCTCTCTTTTTCCTTCTCTTCCACATTGTGGGTTGTAATACATTTAGAGGTTATCGTAACACTTCCATTTTTTTTTTACTTATGAAGTCTTATTGTAGGACACTGATCCCTAAATATTTTGTAGGATTAATAAATGCTTTGTAAAATAATTCAATGCCTAGCTCTACCCCAAGAGTTCTGTTCCCTCGGGAAGATGAAGCATAACTGCAGGTCGGCAGAGAGCACCAGTCTGTCCCAGCGCCAGTTCAGGTCCAGATGGCAAACCAAGCATGACTGCCAGCTTCCTCCCTGCCCGAAATCCCTGACACAGGAGACAGGGAAAATCTAAACGAGGGTCAATTCCACAGGGAGATGAAAACTATGCCAGGAGTTGGGGTTTAAAGCACACATACCAGGAGACTTTAGTTACATCAGAGAAAACACAAGCTGCAGTCTACCTTTTAAGAATCCACAGAATATAAACGTGTTAATTTTTAATCTGAAAGACACCTGACCATAACAAATTTTTAAAAATTATTTAAATATTCAATGAGGGCTGGAGCAATGGTATAGCAGGTAGGGTATTGCCTTACACACGGTGACCCAGGCTCAATCTCCAGCATCCCATATGGTCCCCCAAGCACTGCCAGGAGTAATCCCTGAGTACAGAGCCAGGAGAAACCCCGGAGCATTCCCAAGTGTGACCCAAAAAGCAAAATAAAATAAATACTCAATGAGGGCTGGAACAATAGTGTAGCGGGTAGGGCATTTGCCTCACACAGGGCTGACCCTAAGTTCAATCCCTGGCATCCCATATGATCCCCCGAGCACTGCTAGGTGTGACCCCTGAGTGCAGAGCCAGGAGAAACCCCTGAGAATCCCCAGGTGTGACCCCAAAAAACAAAAAATAAATATTCAATGAAAGATGGGAAGGACCAGCCCAC
>JAJIBD010015232.1:0-57786 GCA_021461705.1 Cryptotis parvus
CAAGTTTAAGACTTATCTATTAAACCTCTGACATTACCAAACATCTCCATTTGAAAAGGTAACACTGTACAGGGAATACTATTTAAGAAAATGACCCTCATTTTCCAGCTTACTGGAAATGATTAATCTTTGCAACAGCTTAGAGAAATACATACCAAAGTTGTTACTTTTTTGTCCTTTCAACAATGACTACAAGCTGAGAGCAGGCTAGTAAATGTGTTATCGCCCAACCCATTAGAGTTCCATTATTTTCTGTCTTACCATAGCTTCATGTAATGAATTTTTATAATTAAACTAATGGCATACAATTTATTTTCCCTCTCTTTACTTTCAGGCCCCATTTCTCTTCCAGCTTCCTTGGAATAAGTTTTAGACAAAAAGAAGGGAGGAGAGCCCTCCAAGTGCTTCATTACCTTAATTTCATTATGACATTTTGGAAAGCATTCTCTTTATCTGGGCTCTCTCTTTAATTTGCTTGACTTTATTAAAAGGCTTAAGCAGTGTTGTAATTAACAAATCACCCAGCTACCCCAGGCATCGAAAAGAAGTCTGGTTGAGTGTATGGATACAGTTGAGTGGAAATGACTCCAGAGAGAATATCAGAGGATACATCTTTGGGTAGTGGCAATTTATCTGCTATATTTCAAATCTGAGAAAACTACTATGCAAGCTGCATTACTGTTCACAAATATTCAGTGCCTTTTCATGCTAGAGGATTATACAGAAGAGTCTTTTACTGAATTGGGAATGACCATGTAACTCATTTTTGTCTACTGTCACATCCTGGCAGAAAGTTTAAGAGTCATTGACATTCACCCATTCCTTTCATGCCTTTCTGAATGGAGAGAAGTATGTATGAAGATATAGTTGTCATTAACCTTGTTCTTTTTTGTGACTAGGCTAACTATAACTTCCCTCAGAAATACTCATTCGATATGCAAGTGAGGAAATAGACCCTATATTTTAAGCTTTCAGAATTGAGGTCTGTTTGTTACTGTCCTATGATAGTCCATCATGATTGAAATACTGACTCAGTTATATAATTGCATTTAAAAAGTAGGAGCAATTGATTCATCTCTAGTTTGGGGTCAGCATAAGAGAAAGAAATATAAAAACACATAAATACTAGGTTTTATGGGTTGCAGAAGTAGCTCAAGTAGCAGAGCACATGCTTTTGCATATACTCAACCCCAGACACAAACAAACACAACAAACAACACAATAAACACAAGCAATTAAAAATTAAAATTGACTTTTCCGTGAAACAATGCCCCTTACCAAACAGCAGTGGCCTAATACTTTCTCTTGTCTTCCATTGGCCTTCATGCATTTCAAATTTCATGTAATAATGAGCTATAACTTTTCTGATAAGGAATTTAGAATGGAATTTTTGAGAATGCATAAGGAGCTCAAAGAAACAGTAGAACACACCTCCAATAAAAGGCGATAGGAAAGCATAAATAAGAAAAATAGAAACAAAAAATACAAGCAGAAAGCGACATATCTAAAAAAAAACCTAATAGGTGAAATGATAAATTCATAGAAGGCCTCAGCAGCAGAGTAAAAGCTGCTGAAGACAGAATCAGTGAGCTCCCAGATGAGATGCAGAGAATCTCTAGACAACTGCTGAAGATGAAAAGACTCTCAAAATAAAACCAACAGATGCTTAGAGAACATAGCAATGAATTCAAGAGGAACAATGTAAGAATTATTGGGGTACTAGAAAGGCAGGAAGTAAACCCTAATGACAAAATAGCTGTGAAAATCATCATTCCTGAGAACTTCCCTAGAGCTAAGGACTGCATGCACCCAGATCCAGGAAGATGGAAGAGTACCACCTAAAATAAATCTAAATAAAATATCCCAATATACATCCTAATGAGAATGACAAGAACAGTAGCTAAAAATAAATACTGGGGCCACAGCGGTAGCCCAGCGGGTGGGGTGTTTGCCTTACGCGCCGGCCTGTGCTGGCCTGGGTTTGATCTCCAGCATCCCATATGGTCCCCCCCGAGCACCGCCAGGAGTAATTCCTGAGTGCAGAGCCAGGAGAAATACCTGAGCATTGCCGAGCGTGACCCAAAAAACAAAAAAATAAAAATAAAAAATAGAATACTGAAATCAACAATATCAAAGAAGGAAATTGCTTATAAAGGGAACTTCCTGAAGATTTAGAGCAGATTTATCAGATGAAATCCTCTGGGCTGGAAGACAGTGGTGGAACTTGGGGGAAAAACTCAATGAAATGTACATTTCACCAGTGACACTTCCCTGCAGACACTAATTAACATTTCGAGGAAAAATACACAACTTCACAGATAAATAAAAACTGGGAAACATCACAGACTCAAAACTATTGTTATAAGAACTTAATGTGCTACTTTAATATAAAACAAGTACACCCAAACTCCTGCAGAAATATGGTACAAAGCCCTATGACAATAATCACTCTCAATGTCAGTGGAAGGGCTGCACCAATTAAGAAGCACAGAGTAGCAGGATAGATTAGAAAATTAATCCCAACACTCTTCTGCCTTCAAGAAACACAATCGAACAGTCAAAAAGCAAACACAGACTCAAAGTCAAAATCTGCAAAAAAGATATGCAAGCAAACAATCCCCACAAAAAAGCAAGGATGGCCATACTGGTATCAGGCAACATAGCCTTCAGCCTGAAACAGGTTATAAAAGAGAGTGAACATAATTTTTAATGAAGAAATCTGTGAAGTCAGGAAGAATTCACACTCCTAAAGGTATATGTACCTAATGAGGGACCAGAAAAATAGTTAAAATAACTGCTAATAGGCTTGAAGAAAGACATTGACAGCAACATAGTATTAGTTGGAAATTTCAGCACAATTTTGTCACCTCTTGATATATAAACTAGACTAAATCTGAGGCAAGAAGCTTTATTGGAGGTAAGAAATGGAAGATACAGAACTTTTTCATCCCACCAAAACTTAATAAATATTTTTTGTAAACAAGGGACATTCCCCAAGATAGACCACATGCTGGGCCACAAAAGCGCAACTCCTTAAAATTAATAGTATAGATATTGTATCAACTATCTTTCCAGACTAGTATGTACTGAAACAGAAATGAATCACAGACAGAAACAGAGAATCAAATCAAACACCTACAAATTGAACAGCTCACTACTGAACAACCACTGGTTTATAGAGGAAATCAAAAGATTCATAGAAATAAATAAGAATGAGGACATGAGCTACCAGGACTTTGGGACACAGAAAAAGCAGTGTTAAGAGGAATGTTTTTAGCCTGCAAACGTTCATCAGGAAAGAAGAAAGGGCCCAACTAAATCATTAAACTCACAGAATAAGATCTTGGAAAATGATCAAAATAAGTAGTTCAAACCAGACAGGAGGAAGGAAATAATAAAACTTAGAGCAGAAATCAACAAGATGAAATTGGTAACAATCCAACAGATCAACAAAACCAAGAGCTGGCTCTCTGAGAAAATTAACAAAACTGATAAACCACTATCAGGACTCACAAAGAAACAGAGAGAAAGAACCCTAAATAAACCAAATCAGTAATGAAAAGAGGGGGCATCACAAAAGAAACCACAGAAACCCATAGGATCAATAAAAATTATTCAGAAAATATTTGTTCCATGAGACAAGAGAATCTGAAAGAAATGGATAAATTACGGATTTCTTTAATTTCCCAAGGCTAAACCAATAAGATTTGAAATACATAAATAGACCTATTACATTCACGGTTCATCAATAAATGTTGGATTTAGACGTGACTACAAGAGTATGCCACCACGGCAGAGCCTGACAAGCCTCCCTGTGTCGTATTTGATATGCCAAATACCAGTAACAATTATAGACCCTCATTCCCATGACCTGATGGAATGGTTTGAGGCTCTTTTATGTTCCTGGAGTAAGCAGATGCCCTTGGGCTCTATTAGCATGAGACAGGACATGTGGAGATGTTACTGAGTGCCCGGCCGAGCAAATCAATGATGAACAGAAGACAGAGATACAGTGATTACATTTGAGGAAATTGAAATGGTTATCAAAGTCTTCGCAAAACAAAAGCCAAGGACAGATGAATTCACTAGTGAATTCCTTTTAAACCTATAAAGAGGATCTACTTCCTATCCTTTTTCAAGCTTTTCCAGGAAACTGAAAAAACAGAAACTATCCCAGTTTCCATGAGGCAAGTATCACCCTGATTTCCAAAGCAGAGACACCACAAAAAGCAACTAAAGACAGATATCTTGATGAACACATGCTAAGATTCTCAACAAAAATTACCAGCAAAATAGAATCCAATAACCATCAAAAATATCGGGGACATTGGTGGTAGGAGGTGGGGACTGGTGGAGGGATGGGTGCTGGAACAATGCATGACCAAAACCCAAATGTGAACATCTTATGAACATGTTTGTAATTGTATATCTCACGGTGGTATAATAAAATATTCTTAAAAAATCATATAATATGACTGAGTAGCATTCATCCTGGTGATGCAAGGATGGTTTAACATTTGTAAGTCAATCAACAAAATAAACCATATCAATAAAAGATAAAAATCACATGATTATATCAATAGATCCAGAGAAAGCATTGACAAGATCCATCACCTATTTATGATGGAAAACCCTTAAAATACTGAGGAGTTGAAGGAACATTCCTCAATATAGTCAAAGTCATCTACCATAAGCCCACAGAAAGCATTCAATAGAGAAAAACTACATGCTTTTCCTAGAAGTGCAGGCACAAAAAAAAGTTTCCCATCCTTTTTATTCTTTCTTTTGCTTTTTGAGTCACACCTGGGGATCAGGAATTAGTCCTGGCAGAAATATAGCCCACTATCACAACTCCTATTCAATATAGTACTGGAAGTACTTGCCATAGCAGAAAAAGATACCAAGGGCATACAGATAGGGAAGGAAGACACCACTATTTGTAGATGACATGGTACTATACTTAGAAAATCTAAAGAACTCTACAAAAAGCACCTAGAAGAATAGTAAAGTAGAAGATTACAAAATCAATACTCCCAAATTCATAGTTTTCCTATGTACAAACATTACAGAGAAGAGATACTAGAAAACAATTCCAATTATTCACAAATAGTGACTCAGAAGAAGAAGTCACTCTGAATCAGCTTAACTAAAAGAGGTTAAGGACCTATACAAATAAAATTACAACACACTATACTTCAAGTAATAAGAGAACACAAAGAAATGGAGATACATCCCCTGTTCATGGATCAGGAGAATTAACACTGTCAAAATGGCTATATTCTCCAAAGCATTATACAGATTCAGTGAGTTACCTATAAGGATATCTATGGCATATTTCAAAGAAATAGATAAGACATTCCTTAAATTCATATGGAAAAACAAACCCCATGAATATTTAAAGTAATTTTCAGGAAAAGAAGATGGGAAGCATCATATTCCCCAACCTTAAACTATACGACAAAGTAGAAGCAATTAAAAACAGCATGGTACAGGAATAAAGACATATCTCAAATAGTCATACTCTCATTTTTTCCTTTTACTATCTGGATGCTTTTAATCTCTTGCCTGATCTTTCCTGACCTGAACTTCTATCATACTGGTAACTTGGTGAGGGCAGACATCTTTTTCTTGTTTTTTAATCTGAGGGGGCAACATTTATTCTTTCATTATGATGCCAGTGGTGAGTTTATCTTAGATACCCTTTACTGGGTCAAAGAAATATTCTCTATTAGCTTGATAGAACTAGGACATAAATATAATACAGTGCGTAACATGCATTTACAATTTTTTCTCATGGATTTTATTGCAGGTTTGGTACACTTGTCAAAGGCAGGTAGCTAATGATAATCAATAATAATGGGCTCCCCAGTGGCAAAGATGACAAGGAACACAAATACACGTATTGTATATGACTATCCCTAGAAAGAGTAGGATTGGCGGCATAAAAACACCCAGAGCCGTTTAGCAGGATGGAAACAGAAGATACTCTGGGAACAACTTCCAGCAAGGTCGATGGCATACAGGCCCTTGATCTCAGCAGCTTCCTGTCCCCATTACAAAGGCAGACCAATTATGGTGACTATCCAGTCTCTGGCTACTGGCTGACTCATCAGCAAGAGTCCCCCCAGGGCTGCACACACCGGGCTTCATACTGAAAAAACCCAAAAAGATAATTTTTGTTAGTGTTTCCTTTAATATATGTGGGACAAGGTGGGGATGCACAAGTATCTGGGATAAATTTACCTTTCAAGTGATCTGTGGAAAGAGGCACTCCTGTTGTCGCCAGCATCCTACATAGTATGTTCCGACTATGGCTTTAGCACTTGAAAGCTCCTCTCACGTAGGGGTGGTGGTGTGATACGCGAGATGTCCTCTGGGTGTGTCCTGATTCCAAAAACTGCTATTTTTAAATCCTTGTTAGTGGAGGAAAGGACCCCGGATAGTTCCAACGGGCTGCACAGGTCTAAATCCTTTGTGCATAAAGACGGAGCACTCTAAGTTCATTCAAACCGAGGAGTAATCGTAGCCCATGCAAAATGATTCTATAAAAATGTGTAAGACACTGTGCAGGACAGGTACAGTTTCCATTGATAATGCTATAAGATGGTACTAAGCAGAATTCAGAGAGAGTGAAAGCAAACCTCCCTGACTTTCTGGTTGTCAAAACTGACAAAGTGCCTGCGTTTCCCCAGTCCTCTGCCAGGGCTAGTAGTTACACAATGGTGCAGTGGAGGAAGATCTTCAGTGGTAAACCTTAAGACATGGGCAGAAACAGATGGATAGTTTCCTGGTGATAGAGCGGCAGCTCAGAAACATCATGTCCCTACCTGCTTACCGCCAGCAGTAGCAGGAGGGCGTGGATGGGATGGGAGAGTCCAGGTATGTAGGGCCCCCTGCACCCAGACGGGTTTTTTAGTTGGGGGGGGGAAGAGACAGACTCTACCCAAAATGAGCTGCCTCCTGCTCTTGTTTGCTACAGAAAATGTCTTAACTAAACACTTATTCATGATGATAGACATGTTGGTATTGCTGATCTGTGGGGAGCATGCTATGGAAGTGCTACTTTCGTTTACTTGCTACTTTAGTATACATTTGGTTCTTCTGAGATGCATGCTCTAACACCCAGGGATGTCTCAGAATTTGAGCTGCAGTATACCTAGATTGAACATTTACCTGAAGCATTTGATGGATTAATTCCTTCACTGCACCTGTGATGTTATCCCAATAGGGGGTTGGAAACTGTACCTGTCCAGCTAAGATCTTACTAAAAAGTTCGTCCTGAAGATTGTTCTTACTGTAAAATGGTGGAAATCCACAGAGGAGAATATATGTAATCACACCAGTTGCCCATATGTCCACCTTCAAGCCATAGCCCTTTTCAGCAATAATTTCTGGAGCCAAATATGTTGGTGTACCACAGATTGTATAGAGGAAGCCAGATACCACAGTAGCCAAGCCAAAATCTCCTACCTTCAAGGACTTAGTTCCATTTGGATGCTCATACACCAACAGGTTCTCTGGCTTGATATCTCTATGAACGATGAGCAGACCGTGGAGATAATGAAGGGCACTGGCTAGGTCATGCAACATGGCACTGCTCTCTCTCTCTGAGAATCTGTGGGCAGTTGCAATTGCATCAAAGAGATCTCCTCCTCTGATCAGCTCCATTACCAAAAAGTGCTCAGTTTCTACCTCTATGTCCTCCACCAACATAATGATATTTGGATGTTTCAATTCATGTAATATGGACACTTCATTCCCAATTAGATGTTCCTTTTTCCGATATTTGGCTTTGTCTATTATCTTTAGGGCGAAGTCCTCTCCAGTGTATCTGTTTGTGCACAACTTAACGACTGAAAAATTTCCACTGCCGATGACTCTTCCAATCTTGTATTTATTAAGAAAAGCTGTTAATTCAGACGACCTATCACTTCCAGTCACTACATCAGGATGTAAGGAATGATTACGTTGAACTCTTTTTTTTACACTGGAAGACTTGCCAGTTTTAGACCCCTTCTTAAATTCTTTAGAAGCTGCAGGGGGAGAGATTCTGCTTAGATAAAGAGGAAGCCAAGGATTTTGTAGCTTTCGGAGTATCAAGGAGGATAATAGGAACTTCATTAACTAAAGCATTTCGTTTGACGACTGTAGAAGTTCCAGGGCTGTTGGATGAAGACAACCTAATGGGCCTGGAGGAAACAGGTGATAACTCCAGAGGATGGTATAGGCTGTAATTCGACCCAGGATCATCCTCAGGATAAGGACACTATCTGATCCATGTGCAATAGAAATATCATCACCAAAAATGTCCTGGAGAGAGTTAATCTGCTTTATTTCCAATGTACGATGTTTCTTGACCCTACTGGACTCTGGTTTAACCGTTTTGGAGATGTTTGTTAAGACCTGTTCCAAGGAATGAGCGGTCTTCTTTCTGAGAAGGATTTTCACAGATTTCTTAGGTTTCCACTCCACTTCTGATCACGGTGACTAACTTGGGTTTGAGAACATATTTACTGTACTTCTCTTCCCTTTTAGGAGAAGAGGCAGTACCCCCAGGCTTCAGAGGTCCTGATCTTGATATTTACACTCCAGGATGGGGGTAGAATTTTAGCGTGTAGTCAACTTGACAAAAGGGTTCATCTGAAGCACAGACATAGCTTTCACCTTCCTTCAGCTCCTCCAGGCATGTGATCTTTCTACTACCATCCATGGTGTAGATGTTGCAAACACCCTGGGGCAGGTTCACCCGGCCTGCCAGCAAGCGGGGTGAGTTCTTGGAGCAGTTCATCAAAAGAATGGAAATTGCTGTTGGAAACAGTGCACACCAGGCCCTTGAAGGAGCAGTCCCTACAAAGAAACGCACCTTGGGGCCCCTTGTTCTCGGAATTTAGGTACGATGGAATCTGCTTGCAATGGGGACTGCGGTGGGTGTTGTGCACTGAGGTGGGGGCCCAAAGGGCCACTGTTCCCTGAGGAGTTGGTGGTTCCTCTCCTGACTCTTTATGAGATCTTCTGTGCCGATGCTCAAATGATTCAGGTCTCAAAGTTTGGGTTTTGGTGATCAGGCCAGATGAGCTGGAGGCTCCTCTCCTGACTCTTTCTGAGGTTGTTTTTCCTGTTGTTCCAAGGGCTGGAGCCAGGTACTGGGTATTGGCCATCCCACCAGATGATCTGGACGATCCTCTCCCTGACTCTTTCTGAGGACATTTTTTCCTGCTGTTTTAAGGGCTGGAGCCAGGTACTTGGGGTATCGGCCATCCCACGGGATGATCTGGATGATCCTCTCCCTGACTCTTTCTGAGGTCGTTTTTCCTGCTGTTCCAAGGGGTCAGTCCACGTACTCTGGGTGTCAGACATCCCACCAGATGATCTGGATGATCCTCTCCCTGACTCTTTCTGAGGTCTTTTCTCAGACTGTTCCAAGGGTTTGGGCCATGTACTCAGGGTGTTGATCATTCCACTCAATGATCTGGAGGCTCTTCTCCCTAATTCTTTCTGAGGTCGTATCTCTTGCTTTTCCAAGGGGTCGGTCCACGCATCTCGGTGTCCACATCCCGCTGGATGATCTGGAGGATCCTCTCCCTGACTCTTTCTGAGATCTTCTATCCAGCTGTTCCAATGGGTCAGGCCACATACTCTGGGTGTTGTTCATCCCACCAGATGATCCTGACGATCCTCTCCTGACTCCTTCTGGAGGTCTTTTTCCCCACGGTTCCAAGCTGTCAAGCCACTTATTCTGGGTGTCGGTCATCCTGGTGGATAATGGGGATACTCCTCTCCTGGACTCCTTCTGAGATCTTTTCCCACTGTTCCAAGGGGTCAAGCCACGTAGGCTGGTTTCAGCCATACCGCTGGATGTTCCAGTTGCTCCTCTCCTGGACTCCTTCTGAGATCTTTTTTCCCACTGTTCCAAGGGGTCAAGCCACGTAGTCTGGGTTTCGGTCATACCACTGGATAATCCGGTCGCTCCTCTCTCTGACTCCTTCTGAGGTCTTTCTTCCCACTGTTTCAAGGGGTCAAGCAACAGACTCTGGGTGTTGGTCATACGGCTGGATGATCGGCGCTCCCCTCCCCTGACTCTTTCTGAGGTCTCTTTTCTCGCTGTTCCAAGGGTTTGAGTCGTGTACTCAGGTGTTGGTCATCCCGCCGGATGCGCTGGAGGCTCCTCTCCTGACTCTTTCTGGAAGTCTTTTGTCTTGCTCTTCCAAGGGTTCTGGCCCCGGACTCTGGGTGCTGGTCATCCCGCTGGAGGCTCCTCTCCGTGATTCCTTTTGAGGTCTTTTTTCTCCTTGTCTAACGGGATCGGGCCAGCGTGCTCCAGGTGTTGGTCAACACAGTGACTCTGAGCGTGTGAGTGCCAGCACACGCCCGGCTGTGAGTCTTGGGGGAGTTGGGCATCACTGCTAGGCTGGGCGGCGAGTAGAGATGGCTGGTGAAGAGGCCCCTAGACGCCGGTGCTGGTATGGGCCCTGCCGCACCGATGGACCTGCCAAGACTGAGCCCAGGTTCGCAGTAGCCATGGAAACAGAATTACACAATTGATGTCACAAGGCACTGGGGCCCGCCCACTTTGCATCATCCACAAGCCGGTGCCCCACCCACGTGCTACGCAGCTGCTATTTAAACCGTTGGTGCTGACCGTGTAAGTAGATCACTCTGGGATTAGAGCTTTCCCTGGGGAGTTAGTTCCAAGCCACGTCACATAATGACAAGGTCTTACCTCTAAGTTTGTTCCAGAGAGCTACCTCCTCAGGGTAAGACAGGTCAAATAATGCTGATGTTCAGAAAATGAAATGGATTTTTGAGAAACTCCAATTTTGGTCCAGCTTCTGGTGCCTGTAAGACTCGTGATTTTCAGGGCTACTGCAGAGGAACTAATGGGCAGAGGCCAGGTGAAAAAGAAAGCCTCAACGCTGCTGTTCTTAGCAAGGGTTCAGCAGTTTGTGTGATTGTAGCCAGCCTTTTGGTTAATTTCCAGAGTTCACAAAAAGGCAATGGAGGCCATTTTCGCTATTTGTTACATTCATGGAAGAGTGGATTTACAGAGTGGCGGACATTATATTTTCAGGCAAAAAAATAAGTTAAACTGGGAAAACACAGCAAGATATGGTGTGATCAAGAGCATACATTTAGTCAAGGCTTTATGACTTTGTACTTTATATTTATATAGCATACAAGTTCCTGGGGAAACCATCCTGTTTCTTGTGCTCTATGAATGATGCAGGAAGCCCTCTCTTTTTAGGATTTGCGAAATTTAATAGCTACATGCCTTCTTCTTTAGGAGGAAAAATACTATTCAGTTATTCACATTTCTCCCTAAACATGAGTAAACTTTAGGGGAGAATAAAAGAATACACAAAATGAATGAAAATAGAGCAGGTCCTGACAAGAAGATTTTTGATACTTTTTCATGATTGTAGCAATACTCAAAACCTCAAACTACCATTGAAAGGCAATTTTCTGATTTAATTTTGTGCAACTATACAAAGCAAATGTTACAAATAAATCATAAATGAAAGGCTCTAGCATCCATCACAGCATTTCCTAAGAGCTACAGTAGTTATCTGGCAATACCTAATACTCCACAAAGCACCCTTCCCTATTTGAAATAGGACTCTCATTAGTGTCTCTCCTAACAAAATAAATTTAGATCCTCAAAGAACCACCATATTTACCAAATGCAGCAAGTACATACTTTAATTAATTATATGATTAAAGTGTATTTAGATTCCTTGAAGAACATCTTCAAAACATATTTTAGCTTCAAAATGTTTATTCAATTATTTAATAAATTATTGGATTTCTTGACTCAGATAGTTTTAAGTATTATATAGCCAAATCTGTTAGGCTCAAATAAGATTTCACTTCTCTATTGAATTCATGTACTCTTAGCTCAGCCAAGCACAAAACAGCTAATGCCATCACGTTTGAAGAGCTTTTATGCTGAATTTGACACGAAAGCAATCACAGTGCAGACAGAAAAAGGAATTTTTATTTCAAATGCTGAAAGGGGAAAATGAAAACTCTAAGCCTGGGTAAATCTTTCTTGACACTGGAAAAGAAAGTTTAAAATGATCAAAAAATAATTTTTCAAAGATGCTATGGTGAAGTTTACACCAATCTTAATAGCCCAGTGACAAGTCAACCAAAAATTCTGCCAAATTGTATACCAGGATGACCACAGTTGGCAGTCTTTAGTGTCAAAGAGATACCATCTTATATCTTATGAAAGTCAAATGGCATCCTCTCTGATGGGACTTGTGAGAGAATATTGGCAGAGATTTTGATCAGTATGATTTTCCCTAACATCAGCCTTTCCATCTCAGAAGAACATTATTATTTTATCAAGGCTATGAAGATAAAATTAAGCCATGTGTTTGGCAAAATCACTACTTTTGATTAAAAAGTAAGGTTTATATAGGGAATAAACTAGGTACACACATATGTATATATATATATATATATATATATACATACCCTTATATCTAATGGATATCTCTTAATTACCAACTTAAATATTAAAACACTAGGTTATTTATAGCTTCTAAGCATACATTCTTTTACCAAATTAAGACATTCCTGTTGCTGTCTTCTTCCACCCTAAACATGCTTTCAAATGGACTTATCCTAAATGATATTCCACACTGGACTTCTATTTAGTGAATAGGGTGCTATTTTATTTTATTTTAACTCTATTTTATTTTATCTATCTCTATTTTATTTCCACTGACTTTTTCTTAGGAAAAAAAAGTTTTACTGAATGTCTATGATTAAATGATAAAGATGGACCCTATGTAAATATGATGAAAGTTCAATAATAATTCTTGAAAATTATATAGCAGCATATGTAAATATTTTCAGAAAATAATAGGTCACAATCATGATATAACTTTCTATTATAGAAAGAATTCAAATATGTAGATAAACAATGGAAGGTTAAAGAAAAACATTGACAATTATAAAACATAAAATATCAGAAGCAGGGGCCGGAGTGATAGCACAGTGGGCAGGGCATTTGCCTTGAATGCGGCCGACCTGGTTCAATCCCTGGCATCCCATATGGTCCGCTGAGCACTGCCAGGAGTAATTCCCTGAGTGCAGAGCCTGGAGTAACCCCTGAACATTGCTGGGTGTGACCCAAAGAAACAAAAAAATATATCAGAAGCATAGGCAATTTTTTCATGAGTATGGTGGCTACCTTAAAGACTCAGAGGAGAAGCCTACACACCATTTCATTGGGACAGTGTGGGCAGTTACCAGCGACACTGCTTCAAAGAAGGCCGGGTGAAATAATCGTAGCCCTCCAGCTCAGGAGACCTAGCTTGACTATTGCCTTATGACCGACATGCTCTCCTGGCACTCTTAGGACAAGGAATAAGAAAAAATTTTATGGAACAAAGAGACCTAGTAATCTTAGTCAACATTTTCTTATGTCTATTTCCTCACTCCCTAAAATACAGTCAAAGAGATGAGTCAGACAATCTCACCCATTAATGTGAAGGCCTTAGAAATAAAGTCCAGGCACCGCTTTTTTAAGTTTTCACTGAATTGTAATAGAATTAAAAATGACATTGTGTCTCCTCTTTACTATCAAAAAGAACTGAATGATTTTCAAGCATGACTTTTAGTATTTAATAGTAAAAAATATCAAAACTTCTTGGCAGTATATGATAAAATACCATTAGTTTTCTACTTGAAGGCCCACCACCCCAGCAGAGCCTTGCAAGAAGCCAGAGCAACCCCCATGTCATGAGGGCCGCCATTTTTCACATCCAGACTCCACTCTCTTCAGAGCCCCCACAGCAGAACAGCTGATCACAGCTAGGCTCAGTGACCCACCCTGCAGCAGTTTTTTCAAGGCCAGCCCATGTATGCTGATCCAGAGACTCACACACACAGGGCAGAGACAGTACTTGCTCCCTGTGCCCAGCTGGTCACGAGGCATCTGGAAGGGATGGCAGGTTCTAGCCCTGGCCCATCACCCCAGCAGAGCCTCGCAAGAAGCCAGAGGAACCCCACACCATGAGAGCCGCCATTTTCCACATCCGGTCTCCCTTCTCCTCAGAGCTCCACCCAGCAAAAGAGCTGACCACAGCCCGGTTCATCAATAATTGCTCGAATTTTGAGGTGACCTCTAGAGTATCCCACCCGCAGGGCAGAGCCTGGTAAGCTACTCGTGTCATATTTGACATGACAAATACCAGTAATAATTATAAACCTCATTCCCATGACCTGATGGAATGGTTTGAGACTCTTTATATTCCTGGAGTGGGATGATGGCCTTGGGCTATCTTGCATGTGACAGGCCATATTGAGATGTTACTGGTGCCCACTTGAGCAAATCGATGATATACGGAAGATAGTGATACAGTGATACAATCTTTTCAATTAAAAATTGCTACTGTGCGGCTAGAGATAGAGTACAATGGGTAGGGTGATTGCTTTGCATGCTGTTAACCTGCGTTTGATCATCTGCATTCCACATTATTCCACAAGTCCCTCTAGATCACTAAATAAAGAAGCAGGAGTAAGCCCTTGGGAACTCCTGGGTGCTTCCTCCCAAAAAAACTAATCAAGAATTTGTAATTGTTTTCCTGTAGATGCTAATGGTATATTTTTGATTTGTAATTTTAGCCTCTATACAGCCCATAAATGGAAGACAAATTCTGACTTATAAGAGTAGAAACAACTTCAACAGTCTTCAATTTTCTTAATTGTGAATTGGAAACTATATACACTTTCTAGACATGTTTTATGAGAGAATAAAATCAGCATATATACACATAAATATAATTACTATGACAGTTATTGCCAAAGGAAACACTTGCTAAAATTATTAGCATTAGAATTATTTTAAATTTTAGCATATGTTATTCAGGACATGGGAAAATCACATCTTTAGTCATCTTTAATCATATTATTAAGTTATGTTGAAATTATGCTACAGAGCTAAATAAATTACTAAGCATATAACATTAAAACAATAATTGCCTTAGATAATGGCAGAGAACTTTTTAGGATATACTTTTAGATTAATTGTATAAACTAAAAAATATTTCACTTTCAAGTTTAACAAGAATAACAATTAAAAACAGTGAATCTTTTGAATACAGTCCCTTACAAATAAAATAATCTGTGAAAAATGTATTGCCAGTTCATTGTATCCTAAGGCTCTGGGATACCCACTATTTCAACCAATCAACCTACCTCCATGGTTAGTTGAATTCCTGAATACTAAATTCACATGAGAAAATAATTTACATATAAGTGGACGCCAGCAAATCCAACCATAAAGTTAAAGAAGACACTATGATTTTTTTTTTTGCCGGAGGGGTGCACAGAGTACCTGGTAGTGCTCAGGGGTTACTCCTTACTCTCTGCTCAGGGCTTTCTCTTGGCCATTCTCAGAGGACCATATGAGGTATCAGAGATAGAACACACGTTGTTCACAAGCAAGGCAAATACCTTGATAGATGCTGTACTATCTCTTTAGCGCCTAAGTTGCATTTGTTTAGGTTCTGATGTCTAAAACATCTTGTTTTGACACAAATTGTTAGGTTTAATTTTTTAATATTTTCCTTTTCTATGTTTTCTCATTAAAATGTCCTCTGTTGACTGGCTAAAGAAACTGTGGTTCATCTACACTATGGAATACTATGCGGCTGTCAGAAAAGATGAAATTATGAAATTTACCTGCAAATGGATGGACATGGAGACTATCATGCTGAATGAAATTAGTCAGAAGGAAAAGGACAGATATAGAATGACTGCATTCATTAATAGGACATAAATAGATACCAGTGTTTTACTAAATGTGGGAAATGGTAATGGCAGATTAAAACTCACCATTGAATATACACAGAGACTTAATTGATAAACTCTAAATACCTGCAGGGCTAGCCACCATGTGTAAAATAAGAGGGAGAGAGATGCAGAGACAGAGAGAGAGACAGAGAGAGAAAGAGAGGAAACTGGGGTACCTGCTATTAAGGCAGCCTGGGGGTGGGCGGAGGGGGTTGGGTACATTGGTGGTGGAAATGGAGCACTGGTAGAGGGATGGGTGCTGGTATACTGTATTACCAAGAACCAATTATGAACACCTTTGTAATTGTATGTTTCACGGTGGTATAATAAAAATTAAAAAAAAATAAAAATAAAAAGTCCTCTGTTAGGGGAAGGGTGATTAGACAGGTGAGAAGCAACTTGGCTAGGTGTTAAGGACTCAGGTATTAAGGAATGGAAGTAAGGTATTAAGGAATGGAAGTAAGGTATTAAAGAATGGAAGTAAGGTATTAAGGAATGGAAGTAAGCTATTAAGGAATGGAAGTAAGCTTTTAAGGAATGGAAGTAAGCTTTTAAGGAATGGTGGTGTTAAGGAATGGTAGCGCTAGTTATCAACCCACAGAGTCAAAAGAACTGAAAGAACAAGACCCAAACTTGAATAGGCTAACCACAAGGCACCTGTCAAGCTGGCAGGCTGGGGCTAGGGAGCGGTGGCGGAGGCAGGAGAGGGAACCTGAGAACCCTGGAGGAGAGAAGCTAACCACAGTGATGGCATCCGTGCTAGAACATTACATGTTTTCAAAATAAACTATAAATAACTTTGTTACTCAAGGCACTTTAATAAAATAAAATTTGGGAAATGTCCCTTTATTTAACTTTATTTAAGTGCTTTTGAGCTCTAACTATTGTTGTCACAATTTTATCATTTCCTTCAGTTTTCAGACTATTTTCCATGGACCAACTTCTTTTCCTATTCAGATATATCACTATGTGCATATTATATGTTCTTCCCATTTTCTACCTAAAGGACTCAGTGCAAATTCTCTTTTCCTGTCAATTGCTCCTCACCAGTTAACCACTTTGTTTCATGTGCTTAACTGGTTCACCACTTTGCTAGATTGACAGCCAGCGAAATTTTGGAGAAGTCAAAGAAGTAACACAGGGGTGGCAGTCAATTACAGAGAGTAAAGTGACTGCCTTGCATAGATGCAACTTGGGTTCTGCCCTATCCCCACAATGATCTTTGAGCAAACACAAAGCCTGGTTCCCAAACCAAACCAAAACTAATAAGAGTAGTAATATAACACCGAGTATGTTGTGAATAAGACCAAATAATAGGGATATTCTTCAGGGAACCAGAGACTCCATTCCCCATAATTAAGCAAGACCTTGCGAAAGGGTTATTAGGATGTTCTAATTCATTGTTGGTTGTCTAGTGCAGAAAAGCTTACTGGTAACAAATGCCAACATAAAAAAAATGCTGTATTCATTTGTGTCAGAAATTCACAGCGTGGTTGATATGCTTTTCACGCCGCACTGAAATGTTCAGGGTAATGGGGTTAATAATAGCCTCAGGTGCAACTGAGGGACGCTTTTTGTATTTTCTTGAAGAAGGTCTATTTGAATTAATTTTTATCATAAAAGAGTGGTAGGACAAATAAGTTTTGAACCTGGAATCTAGATTTTCCTTGACTTAGGTAATAACACGTCTCTAAGATCCTATGAGCATGTTTTAGTCTGCTGTCTACATAAAAAATATTGGGCCCCAAGGAGCTTGGGCTCTATGAGTAAACAATCATGATAGGGAGAATGGGTAAATGCTCACTAGGGCATTATTCCCAACTACTCTTACTCAATTTGGGAACAAGCTATGGACAGTGGGATGTGGCTAGAAATGACGGATGTAATCTTTAGGCCTGGCCATAAAAATGTCATGGGGGCTGGCAAAGAGTACAGTGTGTAGGGCGCTTGATTTGCAGATGGCCAACCCACGTTTGATCCCTAGCACCCCATATGGTCCCCTAAGCTTTGCCAAGAGTAAGTCTTCATCACAAAGCCAGGAGAAAATCCAGATCACCGGTGACCACATTTTCATTTACTCTTTTGCAGCCACCTTAGGCAGCCATTAGTCTAAAATTATAGTTTCGAACATTGTAAAAGCTTGAATCACAAATCATCTGGGGAGCATTTGAGAAGCAGTCTTCAACCTCCAGTAGCTTTGATACAGTCAATAAATTAATTCTTATAAAGTGGTTGAAATTCAAGACTACTTTGCAAATAAAACTAGCATAAAGGCAAAGCTATGTAGCTAGCCAAGCTTAAACCAGTGGGCTATCAACCTTTATGCCACCCGCACAACAGCACTGATCCACATATGCATCTGTGGACCAGAAATTGACAAGTCCTGTGGGATATTTCGTTTTTTAGACTTTTTATGCCTGTACCTATGCACTGGTCTTTGGACCTGCAGTGCTTGTAAAACACTGATAAAACTCTGAGAAAAATAAGTTACTTCAATAAGAGTAAGGCTTTCTTCTCAAATGACATAGCTAATTTGAGATGCAGCTAGTCATTCAGCAAAAGATCATTCAAGCAGAAAAAACTATGGTCTTATCCAACTATTCAGTATCAATTCCCACCATTTTACTTCCATGATTAAAAACGCGCTAACAATGACCTACTATTTAGCATTTCAGATCTCTTTAAATTGGCACATACACATGATATTTGAAAGGATTAAATGCACACAATAATCGCTGTTTGTTAAAAGATAGTAAACAAAATTCGTTTTCTTGGATGGTGTCATAGAATGGGGAGGGAGTTTGTCAGGCACACAGCTGACCTGGGTTCAGTCCCATGTATGCCCCCCAAAGCCTGCCAAGAGTGATTTCTGAGCAGAGTCAGGAGTAATCCATGATCACTGTTGGACATGGCACAAACAAACAAAAACTCATTTTCTTTCCCTTTGTCATTCATCTATAAAGGTTCTAGATGACAAAGTGGACAGACATATGTTCATGCTTTGAGAAGAAAGAAGAGGAAGATGAGAAACAAGAGAAAGAAGTTGGGCCAGAGATCCGAGAACAAGAAGGTAAATAATTTACCTTATCCCTGTTTTGCCCCCTTAAAATTCATCCCAGATCCCAGAAAACAGGATGGAAGAATAGATTTGTGAGCTCTCTTTTTCTCATTTATTTAGGCAAATCTGGAGGTATGCAATGCCATAACTAATTTCAGATGCAGGTTGTCACTCAACTTTGGATCTTGGCTTTTTCTTCTTTTTTAACTACTCCTGGTAGCGCCTGAGGACCATGTTTGGTGTTGGTGCCGGAGACTGAATCCAGGTCTGCAGCATGCAAAGTCAATGTCATACTCACTCCACTATCTTTCTGTACCTGGATTTGTGAATTTTTTTAAGGAGGGATTAAGCACAACAGACTGACTCCATGTTATATAAGCAGGAATATCAAATCTTAGGTGATAGTTACAGATGCCCAAGTTCTTAGATGAAATTCATTTTAAGAAGATTCTTATTAGGGGTGGGGCAATTGTGAAGTGGATAAGGCGCTTGTCTTGCATGCAGCCGACCTACATTCTATCCCCGGC
This sequence comes from Cryptotis parvus, assembly GCA_021461705.1. Classification (NCBI taxonomy): domain Eukaryota; kingdom Metazoa; phylum Chordata; class Mammalia; order Eulipotyphla; family Soricidae; genus Cryptotis; species Cryptotis parvus. Next base: position 19,390 of record JAJIBD010015232.1, read on the forward strand.
ATCCCATATGGATCCCTAAGCACTGCTAGGAGTAATGCCTGAGTGCAGAGCAAGGAGTAACCCCTGAGCATCACAGGGGGTGACACATAAAGCAAAGAAAATATTCCTATGAGCTATCATTTCTTTTCTAATCTCTACTTTAAAAATTAATATTTATTTTAACTATAGTATACATTTAATAAATTCATATAAATAACAGAGACATCAGCATGTACCAACCATCATTGGCTCACCCTTGAATGTGGCGTAATCAGCACAAACAGCAACACTGCCATCACTGTGTTAAATTATAAGCTACTATATTAGCTATTGTAACCATTACTTGATTTTTAAAACATATCTTTGAAACCAACCTTAGTTTCTGCGATTTTCTTTGGAATTGCCTCTGTTGTATAAGGCCCTTCTTTCCATGATTCGAGCTTGGCCTCTGGCCTTCCCCCAGGACCTTCTCAGCTTCTTCCTTGGCTTCTAGCCATTGTGTTGAATCCTTTAACATTTCACTCAATTGCTGCCTCCTGTTGTGAAGGTGCTCTTGTACTTCATCCCACTGATTCTGAATTTTTTCAACTGAAACGGGAAAATTGAACATAGGAATAAATACCAGTTGGGAGAAGAAACCTGAAACTTTACATTCAAATATTGTCTTACATTTTAAATTACTGACTCAAAAATGTGTTCATTGTGCTACAACTTGGATGATGGACAATTAAATTTCTTAGTTATTTCAGTGGCAAAGATAATTATTTTTCTTACAGAACATTAAAAAATATCAGGAGTAAACATTTCAATTGTTTCTAAGAAATTGATTGTGTATATATATTTGAATATCCTCAATTCCTCTAACCAAATATGAATAATTTTTGTAGAAAAGTTCTAAAATATATTACCCAAATCCCCTTGTCTTTAACATTGCAATGCCCAACAGTCTGATGGTCAATACTCTTCCTGATATTTAATTCTTGAAAGCTTTGTACTGTCACAGTTTGTCACTAAATGGCATATATACAGGCCAAGGAATTGGTGCTTACCCCCTCTACTACACCTCCAAGGAGCAGCTGGTAGCCTATGATTGGGTACAATATTCTAGCTCTCTTGAGACATGGGGAAGTAGGTATGACGATTTTAATAAAGATTCTACTGTCCAATGAAGGTAACTTGCTTAATAATATGCCACCCTGTAACAATTTCTTTGATATAATTGCCTCACTTCCTCATTCTACTGATGTTTCTCCCTCAATTCGCAAGTAAGTTACTTATTCATTTTTGGGGGGTATCATATCTGGCAATGCTCAGGGGTTACTCCTGGCTCTGCACTCAGGCATTACTCCTGGTGGTGCTCGTGGAAGGGGGCATGGCAGAGCCTGGCAAGCTATCTGTGGTGTATTCGATATGCCAAAAACAATAACAATAATGGACCTCATTCTCAATGAATGGAGACATTACTGGCACCTGCTCGAGCAAACTGATGAACAATAGGAAGACAAGTGATACAAGTGATACAAGTGGTGCTTGGGGGACCAATATGCATGCCGGTGACCAAATCTGGGTTGACCGGGTACAAGGCAAATGCTCTACCAGCTGTACTATCACTCCAACACCCCACTTATTCTTACTTGCTTTAAAAACTTTTCCTAGAGCCTTCTTGTGGTGAAATCAAAAGGTCATAGGTATCTCTGAGCCCTCTTGCAATAATACCAGATATTTTTTTCTGGTTACATTCTAGGAGGCAGGCTTACATGGGGGGTTATCTTTTGGTGTCATAGTGAATCTAAGGTGCAGATGTCTGAAGATTGTGGTACAAAATAGTTTGCTAGAATATTAAAAACAAACATGGCCACATTATGTTTTAACCACCACCTAATATTTTAAGGTGGGTTTATAAGAAGAAAATAATGTCATCTGAAACAATGAAAGTACCATCTACTATATCCTAAAAAAGAATAAACGAGACAGGTATTCTCGATTTCCCTAAAGCTTCAATAAATGCCATACTTTACTGATGTGTCTCATATAGGACAACTTCCGATTATAGTCATATTAACAATAACATTTCATTTGTAATATGAATTGGTAATTTAAGAACAAGTAAGCAAGTAAGAAAAATTTTTTAAGAGCAAGTAAGAAAATCCAGATTTTCTCCCAAAATGTCTACAATGTTTTCTCATATTTCTTCTACCTAAAGTCTTTATCATATGTAACTTCCACATTGTAGACAGAGTAGTAATCTATATAAATATGATCTCTTCCACAATCTCAGTTAAACCGGTCAATGCTTCTCCACTGTATCTCAGAAAGCTTTAGCTTGATATTTACATGCTTCTCTCAGTTTTGGTGTAAACTTAGAGGTGTATTCTCAAAGGAATACATTATAATACAATCACATATAGGGAAATCATCAGGGATAACAATCTGGGACTTGTAATAGTGGTATGATTATCCTTCTAAGCCCAAAACATCAGTGGAGAGAGAAGTGATCAAAATCAGAGAATCACAAGGGAGATTCAGAGAATCTTGTGAAATCTTTGGCGCTGGGACACAGTCAACCTGATCAACATGGAAATTCTTCAAAATATTTAAAAAATATATAGGGGGTCAGAGTGATAGTGCAGTAGGTAAGGAGCTTGCCCTGCACAGTCAATTCCAATTTGATCCCTAGTATCCCATATGATGTTCCAAGTCTGCCAGGAGAGAACCCTGAGTTCAGAGACAGGAAGAAGTCCTGAGCACAGTCAGGTGTGGCCCCCAAACTAAATGATATTTTATTACAGGTCAAAAATATGTAGGCACATTCTTTTGTCCCAGTTTGTCTTTTTTTAATTATATTTCAGACTGAAGTAAAAGTTCTTTTGTATAAGAAATAAAAATTATTTCACAACATAAAGGGTATTTTTTACTGTGGGCAAGAAGAGATTAGTTATTTAAATATCAAAAGCTTGTTTGGTGTTCATTAACTTTCTTTTCTCTTCTGTTTAAATGAAGGCTGGGAGGTTGGTGGCCTGGAGCTCTACCCAAGCCTTTCCAACCCCCCAGACACAACACACTCCCCAATGCCAATCTCTCTGTTCTCACCTGCTGTATACTCCAGGTGTGTTCGGAATTCCCCTCCTACATATCCTGCCAACCACCAGGCAAGCAAGAGGACAAAGGGCTGGCGGCCTGGAGCTCTGCCCAAGCCCTGCAAACCCCAGACCCAACACACTGATCAGCACCAATCTCCCGGATCTCACCCGCTCTACCCCAGGTTTTACACCCCCAAAACTCAAAACCAGGTATGCAATGTAATCAGTTTTTGGATATTATATATAGAAGTACCGGGACACATTAGGCACAATATTCCCCACATCCCATAGCAAAATCACTTTCCACATCCTACAAAGCTTGGTGAACAACCATCAAAAACTCCCACTGTACTGCCCAGCCATACAAGTACATTCGAATTGCAACTTGTAATGGTCATAATGGTAAAGCAATGCAGAATTCCACACAGCTCCGTAAGTGAAACCACCTGTCAAGATGAGCCAAGAAATAATGAAGAACTGTATGTATATCCTCTCCGATAAGCAATTTCAACGAGACCCATAAAGGATGCATAAGGCGCTCAAGGAAGCAATGGAACACAGAGTCAATAAAATGCAGGAGGAGGACAAGAAAGCATAAATGAGGAAAATGGAAATGAAAATGCAAGCTGAAACAACAGACATTAAAAATGAGGATGGAGAAATGAAAAACTCATTGGAAGCCTTCTCTGCGGAGTCACAGCCCCTGAGGACAGAATCAGTGAGCTCCAAGATGAGGTGCAGAGACTTTCTCAGCAACAGCAGATGGATCAAAGACTCACAGTAAACGAACAAACAGCAAGTGATAATCGAGGTGAAGCCAAAAGGAAAAACATAAGGTCATTGGAGTCCCAGAGGGACAAGAAGAAACCCCTGATGAAGAAGCAACTATCAAAGCAATCATTGCTAAGAAATTCCTCGAATTAAAGAGTGCTTGCTCCAAGATTCAGGAGGCCCAAAGGGTACCATCTAAAAGAAACCCAATAAGAATGCTCCAAGACATATCCTAATCAAATTTACAAGAACCATAGATAGAGATAGAATACTGAAAGCAGCAAGATCAAAGAAGGAAATCAATATAAAGGAAAATCCCTGAGATTTACAGCATATTTTTTTCAGAGGAAGCACTTGGAATCCGAAGACAATGGCGGGATATCGTGAAAACACTCAAAGAAATGAAGGCCTCACCAAGAATTCTTTACCCGCCAGACTCACATTCATATTTGAAGGAAAGATACACCACTTCAAAGATAAGCAACAGATCAAGAACTTCATAGACTCAAAAACAACTTTAAAAAGTTGGACTGAAGGAGCTACTGTAAGATAAGACAACCCCTAAAAGTGCAACAAACTTATTAAAAAGATAGCACAAAATCTTATGACAATAATCTCTGTCAATGCCATTGGGCAAAATGCACCAATTAAGAGAGACAGAGTAGCAAAATGAATTAAAAACTGCATCAAACATTCTGCTGCCTACAAGAAACACATCTGAATAATCATAGCAAACACAGACTCAAAGTCAAAGGCCAGAAGACAATTCTCCACACAAACAACTCCTTCAAAAGTGGCTGGTGTGGCCATCTTTGTATCTGACAACATAGACTTCAGGTTAAAAAGGTTAGAAGGGACAGTGAAGGCCATTTTTAATAATTAAGGGATATGTATAACAGGAAGAAATTACACTTCAAACATTTATGCACCCAAAGAAGGGACAGCAAAATACTTAAAACAACTGCTAATAGATTTTAAAGAAGACATTGACCATAACACAATAGTAGTCAGAGATTTCAACACTGCTTTATCAATTCTTGATAGATGGACAAGACTGAAACTCACCAAGGAAATACTGGCCCTTAAGGAAGAAATGGAAGAAAGAGTAAAGAGTGTTGCTTGATATATACAGGGCTTTTCAACCCAAAAAAAAGCTGAATACACATTTTTCTCCAGTGTACATGGACCATTCTCTGAGACAGACCATATGATGAACCACAAAGCATACCTCAATAAAATAAAAAGATAGAAATTGTGTCATCTGTTTTTTCAGACCATGATGCACTGAAAATGGAAGTTAACCACACCAAGAAACAGGGACTGAAACCTGGAAACTGAACAGCTCACTGCTGAACAAACAGTGGGTCATCGAAGAAATCAAAGAGGAAATCCAAAGTTCCTGGAAACAAAGGAAAATGAAGACACGAACTATAAGAACTTGTGGGATACAGTGAAAGCAGTGTTAAGAGGACAGTTCATAGCTCTGCAAGCATTCATCAGGAAAAGAAAGGGCCCATGGGGCCTGGGTGATATCCCAGCAGGTGGGGCATTTGCCTTGCATGCAGCTGGCCTGTGCTGGCCCGGGTTTGCTCCCCCGGCATCCCATATGGTCCCCCCGAGCACTGCCAGGAGTAATTCCTGAGTGCAGAGCCAGGAGTAACCCCTGAGCGCTCGCCGGGAGTGACCCAAAAAGAAAAAAAAAGAAAGGGCCCACATACATAACCTGACTTCACAGCTCAAAATATCAGAAGACCAACAAAAAAGGAGCCCAACCCAGGCAGAAAGAAGGAAATAATAAAACTTAGAGAGGAAATCAATGAGCTGGAAACCCAAAAAACAACCCAAAAGATTAATGAAACCAAGAGCTGGTTCTTTGAAAAAATAAACAAGATCGACAAACCACTGGCAAGACTTGTAAGGACAGGGAAAAAGAGAACCCAAATAAACAGAATTAGAAATGAAAAGGGGAACATCATAATGGAAACAACAGAAATCCAAAAGATCATCAGAGATTACTTTGAGAACCTATATGCTATGAACATGAGAACCTGGAAGAAATGGATAAATTCCTCAAGTCCTATAACCTCCCATGGCTGAACCAAGAAGACCTGCAATATCTGAATAAGCCTATCACAATTGAGGAAACCAAAATAGTAACTAAAATCTGCCCAAACACAAAAAGCCCAGGTCCCGATGGATTCACTAATGTATTCTTCCAAACCTTTAAGGAGGACCTACTGCCAGTTCTTTTCAAGGTCTACCAGGAAATAGAAGAAATAGAAACAATCCCAAATAGCTTCTATGAGGCACCTATCAACCCTGATACCCAAAGCAGGCAAAGATAGCACAAAAAAGAAAACTACAGACCAATCTCCTGATGAACACATATGCTAAGATATTCAAGAAAATACTAGCAAACAGAATCCAAATACTCATCAAAAAGATTATATATCATGACCAAGTAGGATTCATTCCGGGAATGCAAGGATGGTTCAACATACGCAAGTGAATCAACATAATACGTCACATGAATTAAGAGAAAAAATAAAAAAACATATGATCCTATCGATAGACGCAGAGAAAGCATTTGACAAGATCCAAAACTCATCCATGATAAAAAAAAAACCTTCTACGAAATGGGAATTGAAGGAACCTTCCTCACTATAGTCAAAGCCATCTACCAAAAGTCCACAGCGAGTATCATTCTCAATGGAGAAAAACTGAAATCCTTCTTCCTAAGATCAGGGACAAGACAAGCATGTGCACGCTCACCACTTCTATTCAATATAGTACTGGAAGTACTTACCACAGCAACCAGAGAAGAAAAAGGACATTAATTATATCCAGATAGGCAAGGAAGAAGTCAAGCTATCACTTTTGCAGATGACATGATACTATACCTAGATAACCCTACACCTGCTACCGAAAAGTTCCTAGAAAAAAATAGATACCTATAGTAGCGTGGCAGGGTACAAAATCTATACCCAAAAGTCAGTGACTTTCCTATATACAAATAACAAAAAGAAAAAAGGGATATTAAGAAAATGATCACATTCACCATTGTGACACAGAAAATCAAATATCTATGAATCAGTTTGATGAAGAATGTAAAGGATCTCTACAGAGAGAACTACAAAACATTACTTCAAGAAATAAAAGAGATGGAGCCGGAGCGATAGCCCAGTGGGTAGGGGCGTTTGCCTTGCACACAGCCGGCCTGTGCTGGCCCGGGTTCGATCCCCGGCATCCCATATGGTCCCCCGAGCACCGCCAGGGAGTAATTCCCTGAGTGCAGAGCCAGGAGTAACCCCTGAGCATCGCCGGGTGTGACCCTAAAAAAAAAAAAAAAAAAAGAAATAAAAGAGGACACAAGGAAATGGAAACACATTCCCTGCTCATGGATCGGGAGAATCAATGATGTCAAAATGGTAACACTCCCTAGAACTTTGCACAGATTCAATGCCATCACTATAAGGATACCCATGACATTCTTCAAAGAAATTGACTAAACACTCCTGAAATTTGTATGGAATAATAAACTCTCATGGATAGCTAAAGCAATCCTTGGGAAAAAGAAGATGGGAGGCATTACCTTTCCCAACTTCAAACTCTACTACAAAGCAGAAGTAATTAAAACAGCATGGTATTGGAATAAAAACAGATCTGTGACCTATGGGATAGAGTTAAGTATTCTGATATTCATCCTCAAAAACATGATCATATAATCTTTGATAAAGGAGCAAAAAGTGCGAAATGGAGCAAGTAAAGCGTCTTCAACTAGTGGTCCTGAGAAAACTGGGCAGTGACATGTAAAAAAATGAATTTGGACCCCTGTCTAACACCATGAAAAAAAATCAAATCAAGATGGATTAAAGATCTCAATATCATACCTGAATCCATAAAAGTACGTCAAAGAAAATATTGTCAAAACTCTCCACAGCATTGAAGCTGAAGGCATCTTCAAACATGAAACTCCACTGACAAAGAAACTAGAAACACAGATAAATATATGGGACTACATGAAACTAGAAAGCTTCTTCACCTCAAAGGGAAACAATGACCAAGATACAAAGACAGTCCACAGAATGTGAAAGAATATTCACTCCATACCCATTTCATAAGGGGTTAATATCCAGGATATAGCAGGCACTGGTTGAAATTTAAAAAAGAAGGAAACAGCCAACCCCATCAAAAATGGAGAAGAAATGAACAGAAACCTCGACAAGGAAGAAATTTGAATGTCCAAAAGACATATGAAAAAAAATGCTCATCATCATTAATTATCAGAGAGATGCAAATCAAAACAATGATGAGAAATCATCTCACACCACAGAGACTGGCACATATCCAAAAGAGCAAGAACAACAAGTGCTGGCATGGATGCGGGGAAAAGGGACTCTCATCCATTGTTGGTGGGAATGTTGACTGGTACAGCCATTTTGGAAAACAATCTGGACATTACTTGAAAAATTAGAAATTGAATTCCCATTTGACCCAGCCATACTACTCCTGGGAATATACCTGGGAAGCCAAAAACACACAGAGGAAACAACATCCTCACTTTTATGTTCATAGAAGCACTATTCACAATAGCCAGAATCTGGAAACAACCAGAGTTCCTGAGAATTGATGACTGGATAAAGAAACTTTGATACATCTACACAATGGAATTATACACAGTTTCTAGGTAAAATGAAGCTATGAAATTCGCCTATAAATGGATGGACATGGAGAGGATCATGTTGAGTGAAATTAGCCAGAAGGAAAAAGTTAGATGTAGAATGACTGCATTTATTTGCATGACATAAATATATATATCATTATATATTTGTATTACATAAATATATACATATATATCATAATTATTGTGATACCAATATCCAAGGTCAGAAAAAATATGGATCAGGAGGTCGTGTCAAAGTTTGAATATACCACAAACGTGTGGGAATCAGAGGTTAGGTAAGACAGAGAAGGAAACAGTGTGGTGTTAATTGCTGTAAGTGATAATACCAGCCTAGAACTGAGCATTGAATACAGGCAAAAAGATACACTTGATAACCTCTAAAGGTATATATTGCAATCCACAATGTGTAAGAGAAGGATGGAGAAAGAGAGAGAAAGATTAAGAGAGAAAAGAGATAAGTAACCTGGCATGGAGGCAGGCTAGGGAGAGGGGAGGGAATCAGGGACATTGGTGGTGGAAAATGGGCACTGGTGGAGGGGATGGGTGCTGGAACACTGTATGACCAAAAGCGCAAACATTAACATCTTTGTAATTGTATACTTACAGTGGTATAATAAAATATTTTTAAAAATAAATGAAGATTGTGTTTTATTTGTACATATTTTAAGGGCCCTGATATGTTCATAAAATCTTTACACAGATTGTTCCACCATATGGTAGTAAACCAAATAGTTAGGGGATAAAAGCTTGGAAGCCCACTCTGTTCCAGCATATTCCAGATCAGAATATATACTTGATTTTCCAAAGATCAGCGTGACTCCTTTAAAATGAGTCTTCTCAGGTATTTTAACTTTTTTTGTGTTTTTTTTTTCTTGGGTGGGGGTGTGGCATGGGACCATAAACTACAGCACTCAGGGCTTACGCCCATTTTCCAAAATTCACTTCTGGCATCTGGCATTGCTTGGTGGACCATTTAAAGTTCTAGTGATCAAAGTGGTTTCAGCCACATGCCAAGCAAAACCTCAACCCTTGAATTATATATCTGGTCTTGTAGATTCTCCTTAAAGTTTGCTTGTATGCTTTGTGGGCCTAACTCAACAGTGTTCAGAGCTCACTATGACTCTACTTGAAGATAATTCCTGACAGGGCTGAAGGCACCATATTAGGTAAGTCAGTGCAAGGCTAATACTCTATTCCATGCAGTTCTGTTTTATAAGAGACTTTATTATAGCAAATTTGTTGACAGGTTAGGCTTTCATGGTGTGTTACAATTAAGACAGTTTTTATATGAGAGCTGCTAAAATTTTGGTGAAGACATGTGCAAGTATGTTGAGTTAGCTGGGATGCATTTGTTAGCTTGGTGAATGGTGGTTTGGGTGCTTTAGTATACCAAGGGATAAGTATCATTTTATGGGTATTTAACATTTTTGAAACAAAATGAGCTCCAGAGGACAATAACAACAGTAAAATATCATATTGTTATTAACATAAGCATAATTAGAAAAAATACTATAAAGACAGTCAGCAGATGTATTGCCCCTTGCGAAATAACCAACCATATGTGCTGAGCCACACTGCAGAACACAAATGGTAGAGATTATTTCCTTTAGAAAATGATTTGCTCTAAGATATTTCTAAGTGGGCCACTTTTCAAGTATACCCAAAATATTATTTAACTATTAGCTCTATTCCCAGGTATACTTAAAATAGAAATGCATATTAATAGTTTCCAAGACATATTAATGAACTGGATGATCTCGTCAGCTTGGAAATGATCTAGTTTCTATATACTATAATAAGGGCAAGCACAATGTGGTATATTTCTCAAAAGAATGCTATACAATTATAAGAATAATATATTTTCAACTTATGAAATAATGCATATAAATCTTATCAACAATGCTGGAGGAAGAAGTTATCTAAAGTAAGTATAATATATTCTATAAAATTAATGTACAAAAAATACAAGAGGAAGGTAAGTTGAGTCTATAAGTCAAAATAGTGATTATACTCTGGCAGTTGTCACTGAAAGAAAATGCAATTGGACTTGTAAAAATTCTGAAGATACCCTTTTTACATAGCATGCATGCACTTTGTGCAAATTTACTATGTTTGAGAAATAGATTTTTACATAGCTATTTTGCACTCCAACAAAAAGTTATAATACTAATTCACTTGAAAAAAGGTGTTCTACATACAAGTGTGTAAAATTTATCTTTTCAAAAGGGCTGGTAACTGTGAGATATGTATCCCTTTGGCAGATCTGAAAAACAAAGAATGGTATGGTTTGCAAACAGTATAATGCAATGCCGGTGTTAGGTTTGTGTAAAAAAGAGCATTTCAAAAATACCTACTTGGGGGTCATAGCAATAGTATAACAGGTACTGCATTTGCATTGCATAAAGAAATCCAGGTTAATTCCTGGAACCGTATATTGTCCCTCAAGCATCACGAGGAGGAATTCCTAGTACTGAGCCAGAAGTAAGCACTGAAATTTTTTGCTCAGTATGGCAAAAAATGTTTAAAAAAAACCTACCGAACAGAGAACCAGACTTGAATCCCAGAAAATATGAGCAGTTATATAAAGAAGGGAAAAGCAAGATAGAAAAAATGAAAGAAAACATCATAAGTGATTTATATAACGTTCTAAAATCAATTCTGTAGTAAGTTATACCAAAAAAAATTTAGGAGTTTTATCTGTTTGCTCCACTCTGTCAAAGAATAAAAACTAAACCTAAAATCTGATGATCATCAGAGAATCTGTTATCTTGGAATTGAATCACTGTGGTAACTGGACATCACATGAGCCTGATTATTGTCCATAACTAGGTAACAATTCCAGAACTACACCAATTTACAACATTTCATACTACTAACAGACCAAAGATACATTGCAGTAATGTACTTGGTACTAGGGTCCATATTGTTAGATTTACATCTGTACCAGATTCATCTGGCATACAGAAGTGAAATAATAATAAAATATATGCATATAAACTCAGACAATCTGTGCATGTTGGTACTGAAGAGCAACCTAAATGGGAGCATTTCTCTTCCCAGAGGTCCAGCATGGAAAACTTCTCAACTGATTTGTGCAGTAAGTAGATACTGGGTAATAAAGGAATTAAATAACCAATGCTAAGACTTGGATGGCAGACTGGGACACAGCAGGTGTCTTGATTTACTGATATCCCGAAGTGTCAAATTGGAAACTTGGCAATCATGTCAAGAATTACAATAGTGCAGAGAAAAGAGTTGATTAAGAACTACGTACTAACCAATCTTTTGCTCTATGTTTTAAGCTAGCTAAGTCTGGCTATTAACTTATACATTCTTGGCTGATAGAAATTCCCAAGATATTTCTCTTAGGGAAAATGTTATTTATAAAAATACAATGACTGTCTTTTTTAGAATATACATTGCTATGCTACAGAAGAAAGAACAGTTCTGCTGAAATTTCTGCATGGAAGTTACTGTCTGAGAATTAGAAGTTAGTGAGACTAAGTTTTAGAAAGAAGCTTTGACTGACAGTGAGAAAAGTGTTATAGCCCTGCATTTGTGATGAAACAGCTAACTGAATTTGCAGAAGTTGATGGAACACAACATTAATTTCATCAACTGCAAAGCTAAATGATTATTGTAGTAAAACTAAAATACTGTTGTGAAGAAAAAAATCAATATTAAGAAAGCATAGAATACCATACTAAAAGCAAGGTGTTATTGCTTCTTTGTACAGAGAAAATTAAATAGAGGCTACAGTCATCAGTAAATATCTGGCAGGTGTACACTGTAGAGCTCACTGATTTCACAGAGTAAAAAGAAAAAATCTTGAGTTGGAAGGGTTAAATTATAGGTACGTATTTTGAAGTCATTTGAACGGGCGATATGGTTACATATGTTTAATTATGGCCATTTGTATAAATGGTCATTTGTATAAATCAGCTCCTTCTAAAGTTAAGAAGTGATAGCTGAACAATTTACTATGATCTCTAATTTATATCTAAACTATGGGAGGATGTTAATACACTTTGTGGTGCTAAGGGACTTTGCGCTTTAGTATTTCTGTGCTTGGCAGCTTCTCTTAGTGGTTTGCTTGGTGGTCATGTGGTACCAGGGATACAAAGTGAGTCTCTGGCACGAAAATGTGCTCAGTGCTTTCAGCACCTCTCTTTTAGACCAGTGGAGTTTCAATTAAAGCCCATTAAGAGAAGTAGCAGACATACTATGAAATTAAATGCAGCAAGTACAAATGGGTATTAACTCTAGGAACAGGGAAGGAGGGATTTGGTTTTTTGCAAATATAAAATAAAATGCATGAGACAGTTAAAAAGACATAAAAAGAGGAGTGTTATAGGCAACAGCTAAATCCTATTCACTGGTAGTAATTTTAATATCAGTTTATTATATAAAGCCTGAAAGGGCAGAATTTAGAAACAGTAAAGCATTTCAATTCATGAGAGAGAATTCCAGAATAAAAAGACTACGCTGAAAATATTTTATATTAGGATAAATTTAAGACTAGTTTGAATTGGAAAAAATCAATACTTTTATACTACTTAATACTCACTTTACTTTTCTTTTTTTTTTACTTTACTTTCTCTATAGTGGGGGTGATGGGAACAAGATTAACTGATGAAGATTAAGGAAATAAAGGGTGCTTGGTAGTTTGCAAGTATAGGCACTCATACACCTCTGAAACACCCCTGGACTTCTCAAATACTGAGCCATAATGTGAATGGTGTAGAATGGTTGATATCTTGGGGCCGAAGCGATAGTCCAGCACGTAGAGTTTTTGCCTTGCATGCGGCTGGCCTGTGCCGGCCCAGGTTCGATCCCTGGCCTCCCATATGGTCCCCCAGAGCACCGCCAGGAGTAATTCCTGAGTGCAGAGCCAGGAGTAACCCCTGAGCATCGCCGGGTGTGACCCAAACAGCAAAAAAAAAAAAATTAGAATGGTTGATCCCTGACATTCTTTCCAACTCTAAGTGTCTGTGAAATACATGTCCTTTGATGTTTCCCTCAGAGTTGAACACTCATCGCATACAAGATTAGTTGAATGAACGTAGTTAGTTCAGTGGCTGGGTGAATTGCAATCCAACAATCATATTTAAATCCCTAGTGGAACACTAGTATGAGCCAGCATAACAAATTTACATTTGGTGATGCTAAAATTTGGTTAAAATAAACTGCCTAAAAATTAGTTGTTCGTTTTCATGAGAGGTGGTGATTTTCTAGATCTTGCGAGAGCCATATGTCACACAGGGTTATACAGTGCATCTGTGCATTGACAGTTTGAAAGATAGTAAATATAAGAACAGAAATGATAATATATTTGCTCCAAGTCATACCCACTGTGTATGAGAAAAGCTGGAAAAAAACAATTCAGGAGTATCTTTTTAATTTTCTAATCAACAGCTAAAAACTTGATTGTACCCTTTTAAAGTATGTTGAGCATTCTAAGACAGAAATAAAGAATAATCCTCTGAAGAAAACTCATTTTAATGTTTTGGTTTTACAATAAGGAATGTATGTCGGTTCCCTTATTAAAAGATGAGTTAAGGTAGGAATTTTGTGCTAATTTTTTTCCAGTAGTTGAAGATTCATTAAATATGAGAAAATAGCAACCTCTAGTCATAACAAAATTTAGAATGAGTTTTATTAATTAACAGGAGGATGTTGAAGTATGACATAATTACAATGAATTATTTTGATTAAAATGGATTCTATAAACATGGGGAACTAAAAACTGAGATGAATGCTTGATTTACAGTTATACAAAAATCAATTAGTTTATAATCCTAGATAATTTACAAATTATAGCAAAGAAACAATAGAGATGTAATGTAAGATACAACATATCACTGGACAATCCCTGTGCCCTGGCCTGCCCAGCCGTCAGCTAATTAAGTGCAAAGTAATGAAAGTAAAGTCCTAAAAAATTCAAAGGATTTCATTAAAGAGGAGCTAGAGGGGCACCCTTTCAGTTTCAGCAACATAGATTTATTACTGCATCACTAGCATATAATTCATACAATAAGACCCCATTCACCACCACAAGTTTGCACATCAAAATTGATGCATTTGTTGAAATAGAAATATTTTTTAAATATGTGGAAAAGGATTTCCACCTGTCCATGTATATCGTATTGCTATTTATATCTGAGAAGCCAAATGGGCTCACTCTTATCTTCACAAAAAATATGACACTCTCTAGTTATTTAAGAAATCAAAATAAATAAAATATTCCTTAGATTAAAAACAGTTCTGCAAAGTAAACTTCTAGCAATGGTCTACTAAGAGAACTTGTTGATTCTTAGTCTTTCATACCGTTTTCATCTTCATGTTTAGGTATTTCTCTTAACTCTGTCTAATTCCTTCCATACACTCAGTATTTCAACTTTTATCACAGCCCTCAGTAAATGATTTCACTTCTTAACCATCATGGGTATCTTAGGTCTCAGTCTAGAAACTCCTCTAAAAAGGAAAAAACAATAAAATATGAATATTAGTTTGGTCCTATATCCATACCGACCAATCTTGTTTTTCTCCATCTAGGAGTGCTACTTTAAGGAATATTTATATACCATCAGCCTCAGTCCACCTTGGAGATGGTTAGAAATACAATATCTGAGGCCAGAGAGATCGTAACTCAGTTAAAGAACTAGACTTGTACACAGCTGACCCAGGTTCAATCTCTAACACCGAAGATGGTGGTCCCCCTGAGCACAGCCAGAAGTGATCACTGAACATAGTACAGTGTGGTCCCAAAATAAAAAGGATAAGTGCAATCTGGGCCCCATACTAGACCATTGGATCTCCAGTTTCAAACAAGATTCCAAAGGTGATTGTATGCACATGGATATGTGAGGAACACTAGTTAATACTTACTAATTTCCCCACTTCTACACCTGATATGCCCTTTGCAGGCAACTGAATTATTTTTATTTTGGCCAATGAAATGATTTTTAACAATAACAGTAATGACCTTCAAGTAACTACAACACTGGAGAGTCCAAAGTCTTCATTTTTACAGTCTTATCTTTGTATTCACTATTAGTGATTCACATGCTAACTTTCTCCATTTTATTAACTTAGTCAAAACATCTTTATTCTCTTCTACATCTTCACATTCTGTAAAATCTGCAAAATGCTGCTATTTCCTAAGTATCTTCTTTTGATCTTTTCTTTTTTGCCATGCATATTCTCTTGGGTGAGTTCATTTATTTATATTGCTTCAGTTACTACTTTATGAGGATCATAGTGAAATTCATGTTGCAACCTAAAAGTCCTCTCCTGAGCTCCATATCCACATAGGAAACACCTACACAATGTCCTTCAAATGTTCAACATATTCAAAAGTGATCACCTCATTCTTTCTGTTCCCTCCCCATATCACTGACATACATCAGTTTCTCAAGGAGAAACCTGAAAATCAGTCTCAGTTCTGCCTTCCGCCTTATCCTTTAACCTGGATGCCAAGTCATTCACTCAAACTCTTTAATCTCTCATCTATCCTCCCTATCATCCAACTGATTCTTCCCTGACTTTTTTTTCATTAAAAGCCTCTTGATGCCTTTTATTTAGTGAATCATAACCTTGTCAACACATCTGTATCAACTGAATTGTTTTTCAAAATACCCATGACTGGTCCCTACTCCCAAAGGTTTTTTTTTTAAGGGTTTTGAAATACATTCCAGTCAGTGGCATTTTTTTTGCCTTCTGGGTCACACACAGAGATGCTCAGGAGTTACTCCTGGATCTTTGCTCAGGAATTACCTCCTAGCAGTGCTCAGGGACTACATATGGGATGCGGGGATCGAACCTGGGTCAGTCACATGCAAGGCAAACACCTGACCCACTGTGTTTATCGCCGGCCCCAAAGTTGGGTAACACCAGCAATTTTTAAAATCTCCCCAAGTGACTCTGATGTACGGACACCATCATTCTTTAGAACCTCTAAAGTGAACCTGCGCTTTACCACTAGCCTTCTGCCTTCCACATCTATCTTCTAGACTTGTCAGAGAGGGCTTTTAAGACAAGTATCTGCATCTGTCATTGCTTATTAAATTACTTTCATCCTTGCATTTATTTCAGCATAAAATCAAAATTGTCTGACTAATCCAACCTTTTGTAAGATGATACCTGTCTATTTTTCCAGCTTCCTGACATCTACTGCCAGCTGTGAAGCAGACACTGCAGATAACAAGAGTTTCCTGAGTGTACAGTGTTAATAAATTTCTCACGGTGCTGAGCTTTTCCTCTGCCCACTGCCTTTTGATCAATCTGTTTAAAAGTCATTGACACTCATCATTTCCCCTAATCATTATCTTCCATTATACTCAAGCTTTGTTTTAATGTCTTGTACAGTGCTTGCATTATTGATCCACACCAATCAACAGCTATCTTTCTATTGCCCACCTTGCAATGATACCAATAGGAGAGGGAATTTGATTTTATACTCCGGTCCAAAACAAGTATGGCACAGAAGTGGGTAAAGAAAAAATATGTGGATAGGACAAGCATTAACAAGGGGTTAATATCCAAGATCTAGAAGGACTGGTAGAACTTTACAAGAAAAGCATCCAATGAGAAACTTCCTCGAAGAAGAAATTCAAATGGACAAAAAGACACATGTAAAAATGCTCTCCTTCATTAATCATCAGAGAGATGCAAATCAAAACAATGATGAGATATAATCTTGTACACAGAGACTGGGACATCCAAAAGAGCAAGAACAACCAATGCTGGTGTGAATGCAGGGAGAAAGAAACTCTCATGTACTGTTTTTTTGGGAATGCTGACTGGTTCAGCCTTTTTGGAAGACAATATGGACATTCCTCAAAAAACTAGAAATTGAGCTCCCATTTTTTCCCATTGTTCTACCTCCTGGGAATATACCCTGGGATCCCTAAACACAGAAACAGCAGAAACACCATCTGTACTTCTATATTCATTGCAGCACTTTTCACAATAGCCAGAATATGTAAACAACCTGAGTGCCTGAGAACAGAAGACTAGATAAAGAGATTATGGTACATCTACACAATGGAATACTATCCAGCTGTTATGAAAAATGAAGTCATTAAATTTGCCTACAAATGGATGGACATGGAAATTATCATGCTGAGTGAAATTATTCAGAATGAAAAGGAGAGAAATTAAATGACTGCATTCATCTCTGGGATATAACAAATAGCATGAGACTAATATCCAAGGCTAGGCAAAATTGGGTCCCGGTGAAACTGTTTGTTGGAATCTACCACAAGCGTGTGGGGAAGAGGTTAGGCATGATAGCAACGGGATTAGTATTCCAATAATAGTTGTAAATGGTAATGCTAAGCTAGAACTAAGTATTGAATACATATAAAGGGGTATGCATGAAAAACCCCCAATATATGTATTGCAAACCTCAATGTGCAAAAAGAAGAGAGAAAGAGAAAGATTGTGAGAAGAAAATCACCTTCCATAGCGGCAGGCGGGGTGGGGTGGGGGTGGGGAAATGGGACATTGGTCGTGAGATATGGGCACTGTTGGAGGGGTGGGTGCTTTTAACATTGCATGACTGAAATGCAATCATGAACAACTTTGTAATTGTCTAATCTATGGTGATCTAATAAAAAAGAACATGAATTGATGTTATTATAAACCAAAAATCATCAAAAATATGGCAACTATATATTCATAAATGTGTAGTCAATGTTATTAAAACAAAGTACATATCTCTTCCTTTTGAGACTGAAAAAAGGGCTTCTGTACAAAGGTAGTAAAAGTAACTTCCACTGATATCTTCAAATACTTCTCAAGGAAAGGAAAATCTGAGATTTAAAACAAATGAGGAACAACTCATTATAACTGGTTTATTATATGTGACTTAAGATAAACACAGCAGCAGTGAATAAAATTTGTATTTTTAGACAAAAGTGTTGGCTGAAAATCCAACAAGCAAAGAATAGGGAAAGTTTTAAGTAGCCCTATCAGGGCCTCATTCCGAGATAACTTTGTTTTATTTAAAACTCAGCAACTCACAAATACTATAGAAAGTGGCATAAAATAAGATATAAAAAGTTACTTCCTATTCTAACAACCTCATTCAAGTGACAAAATGGTTTCTTACAAATTATGCAAATAAACTTTTGAACATTAGTATAGTAACTTCTAAAAGAGTACAGCAGCTTCTAAAATGAAGTGTTTTGAGTTTATAAGAAACAACAAAAATAGCTGGAGATAGTCCCACTGTTTCTATTTTCCTCTAGGTAAATCATAACTATCTGGAGAAGAAACACCCAGCAGATAGACAATGCCACAAGGAAACATATGGCTGAGAATACAGAGATAGAATCATATAATTGTTTTAATTTTAAAAAGGAAATTCTTTAATACAAACCCCAGAGTAAAATAAGGAAAGAGAAATTTCAAGTGATCTATGTGAAAAGTGCTTTATAAACTGCAAAGCTGTCAGCAAATAAAACATTTTCTTTGACGAGATAAAGAACACTGTACCTATATTATTTGCAGCAGAGGAATAGAATCCATTAAAAAAGTACAAATGAATGCCTTTTAATCAAAACAAAAAGACACATCAATATTGTTAGAATTTGGTACTAAGCATGACAATACTTTTATGAAAAGCTCTTTATAATGTTTCTTTTGGGATTAATTCTGCAAATGCTCAGGGTTAACTCCCAGCTCTGTGCTCAGTGGTCATTCCTGGAAGTGGTTAGAAGGTCATAAGTCATATAGGAGATCAAATCAAGGTCAACTGAATTACATGGAAAATGCATTAATCTCTGTACTATCACTCTAGTCTTTGTTCTATATGTTTTATAAATGACCCTTTGATCCTCTGATGTTGATTATTTTAATATGTTTATTTTCTCCTTGATATACTGATATTTGGCATATTTGATATGCCAAATACAAATAACAATTATAGACCTCATTCCCATGACCTGATGGAATGGTTTGAGGCTCTTTATGTTCCTGGAGCAAGCAGATGCCCTTGGGTTCTACTAGCATGAGATAGGACATATGGAGATGTTACTGGTGCCCGCTCGAGCAAATCGATGATGAACAGGGAAGACAGTAATACAGTGATACAGTGATTTTCTCCTTTATCAAATCAGTTGCCACAAACTCTTTTGACTGCATATGTGTGACTTAGATAGATCTATATAAAAGTCACTAGATCACTAGATCACTAGATATCCCGTTGGTCATGGATTTCCTCGAGGCTGGCACCAGTAACATTTCCATTTGACCCTATCAAGTGTCAGTGTAGCCCAATGGCATCTGGTTGTTTCAGGAAAATGAAGAGCCTCAAACCGTTTCGCTTATGGTCTCGACGAAGGAGTCTGACCATCTTGTAGGTGGGCGGCCAAGTGATCTTTTGACATCCCGTGGGATCCAGTCCGTAACAGTTCTAGTCCAGCAGTCATCTACAAATCGCATTACATGTCCAGCCCATCTGATTTTCGATGCCTTGGCAAATATTTACTTTCATACAAAATTAAAGATTCATAAATCATGAATATTTATAAGCAAACAGCCCAAGTCAATGTATACAGGCTTTTGAAATCAAGTGTCATTATATAATTCACTATTTCACCTCAAAAGAAATGATGACAAAGATACAAAGAGAGCCCACAAAATGAAAAAAAATCTTTACCCAATACCCATCTGATAAGGAGTTAATATCAAAGATATCTAAGATATTAAGAACTTTTCAAAAAAAAACTCCAACTCCATCTAAAAATGGGGGAGAAGAAATGAACAGAAAATTCCTCAAAGAAGTACAAATGCCCAAAAGGCACATGAAAAAATGCTGTATATCATTAATCATCAGGGAGATTAAAATCAAAATAACAATAAGATATCATCTCACACCACAGAGACTGGCACACTTCAGAAAGAACAAGGACACCAATGCTGGAACAGATGCTGGGAGAAAGGAACTCTCATTAATTGTTGGCTTGAATGCTGACTGGCCCAGTTCTTTTGGGAAAACAATATGGGCACAGCTCAAAAAATCTAGAAATTGAGCATCCATATTGTTGGGTGACACATCTTACTGAGCCTTAGCCTCCATCTACACTTAGCTTTTGTGAAGAGCTGATTCCTGTCTTTGGGGAATCTCCAGAGCAGACACAATGGGAGTTGGGGCAGAATTGAACTAATTTCATAATTTTATATGGCATAAATATTTTTTATCATGAATCTTGCTCGCCCCAGATCAATATTCTGTTCCCACGGGTCCTCACGTGTGACACACCTGTAGATATTCCAAAGAGTACTTGGCCACGTTGGATCAACCATAATGTAATCAATTCTCCTAGTTTAGAGACATGCCAGTGCGCCTCCAGGCAAAGTAACGTGCCTCTGACTCTAAAGGTAATGCCAAAGTGAATTATTCTGATGGATTTTGGACCTTATTGTGATCCAGTGTCTGGGATCTGCTAGCTATATATTCATGGTAAAAGATATTAATGCCATTTCCTACAAATTATGTTCAGAACTGCTTTCTGGTTCAGAAATGCAGCCTCTTCTCACTCTGATAGGGAGATTTTGCCTGTGGAAATCAGCTCTGGCTTTTGTGAAGCTTGAGCTAAAAGTCTCTAAAGATCTACATTTCAAAAGAGCCATTCACCTGGCTTCCATCTCCACATAGCCCAGCCCACAATGGGTTGGGTTGGAAGACTTTGGCGGACTTCTGTCTATAAAATAAGCCAGGAGAAAGAATCTCTCTCCATCCTCTCCATTCTCTGTTAGTCTTCAACACGTGGTGGCAGCCATCTTGGCCTACACATGGCCAGGGTCCAGCCGGGACCCAGAGTCCGGTTTTTTCCTGTTCTTGGATTATATATCAGAGCCTGTGTTAGTAAGGTCTTTTAAAACTGTGTCAGATTCCAGAGTTTTTATCCATTCCCTGCTGGCTTTAGAGGTAGAAGGGAACTCGTTTCCCAGTATTGTTGGGGCCCCAGCAGTCCCGACACCGTATCACCAGCAATACCACCTATGGGACTATCACCTGTGGTCCCAAAAACACAGTATAATTTCTGTCTGCATTTCTATGTTCATTACAGATCACTTGATCACTTGAATCCCGTTATTCATTGATTTGCTCTAGCGGGTGTCAGTAACATTTCCATTGGACCCTATCATGTGCCAATGTAGCCCAATGGCATCTGGTTGATTCAGGAATACGAAGAGCCTCAAAACGTTCCTTCAGTGTCTTTACAAGGAAGTCTGACCATCTTGTAGGTGGGCGGCCACATGATCTACCTCCAAATTACCATAATTTACCTCCAAATTACCATAAATACCATAAATACCTCTACATCACCATAAATATTCTACCCACCCCTCTGAGAGAGCCCCACAAAGTAATAAGAATATAGCGCCCACATGGCAGAGCCTGGAAAGCTGTCCGATGCGTGTTCAATATGCCAAATCCAGTTCATTACAGAACTAATCACAAAAGGTGGAATCTGGCAACAACCCTAGTGCCCAAGAACAGATGACTGGATAAAGAAACTATGTTACATCTACACAAAGGAATACTATGCAGCTGCCAGGAAAATGAAATCATGAAATTTGTAATAAATGGATGGACACGAGGAGAGGATCAAGCCTAATGAAATGAGTCAGAAGGAGAGGGACAGACATAGAACAATTGTACACATTTGTGGAATATAAAAAATATAGTATAAGATTAATACTCAAGGACAATAGAAACAAGGGGCAGGAGGACTGGTACACTGCTAGAAGTTTGCCACAATGGTGGGAGTGAGAAGTTAGGGTAAAAAAGGAAGAACTATGACAATGACAGTTGCAGATGACTCTGGACAAGAACTGAGTGCTGAAGGTAGGAAAAGGAATATACATGATAACCTTTTAGTACCTGTATTGTAAACCATAATTCCATAAAGAAATGGAAAAGCATGAGAGAGAGAAGTAAAGTACCTGTCATAGACACAGCCTGGGGTCCAGGTGGCTGGAGAGAAACTAGAACACTAGTGGCACAAAATGTACTCAGGTGAAGGAATGAATATTGCAACATTATATGACTGAAACTTCACCACTGACAAATTTGTGTATCTCACAGTGATTCAATAATAAATAAATAAGGGTTCATTATTTCAATGAAACATTTGTTAGAACAAAATAGAAGGGATTGGAGTGATAATACTGTGGATAAGTGCTTGTCTTGCACGCAACTAATGTGAGCGTGATCCATGGAACCCATACGGTCTGCCTACTCCTGTCAGGAGTGATCCCTGAGCTTAGAGCCAAGAGTATGCTGAACACAGCTGGGTGTGGCCGCAAAATTATCCCACTCAAAATAAAACTAAGAGGATTTCCATAACTTACAGTCACCTTATTATAAATAGGAATCCATTGAAAAAATTTCCTGGAGGGAATTTACACAATCTAATCTAGATTTGAGAAGAGCGGCCATATTATGGATTAAACCATAGACTGAAGAGAAGTTAATGAAAATTATACCAAAGTAGAATTGTGCACTATAAGCCCAGAAAAAGTAAACGGTGGTTGAAAGATTAAAAGATAGGATCATATTAGTAAAATATTTCAAAGATGAAAGGTGCAGGACTTTACCTAAGAGCTTTCCTCTGTATAGAAAGCATTGCCTTGTATATGGAAGGTGGTATATGAATGCTTCTGATAGAAAAAATGAATTCAGTTCTAAAATCCCTGTGATTCATTAAAGGGTTCCAGAAACTCTGCCCTTGCCATTTTATGAGGTTCCCTCCTTGACAGGAAATGATGTAACTAGTAATAGACTATACCCATCATTTTTCAGCAAGGTATACTTAGACTATCGTGGGATTTCCAGAGCATTGACTACAATAAACTGTCGACAAATTCTTTGTTTTTTTAAATTTTATTATACCACCATGAGATATACAATCACAACGATGTTCATGATTTGGTTTCTGTCATACATCATTCCCGCACCCGTCCCTCCCTCAGTGCCCTATTCTTACCACCAATGTCCCCAATTCCCTTCCCGCTCCCCCAACCTGCCTTATAGCAGGTGCTTTCCCTCTCTCTCTCTCTCTCTCTTCCTCTTTCTATCCCTTCTCTTACATATTATGGCTTGTCCTACAACATTTAGGGATTATCATGAATATATATTCTTTGCTAAAAGCAAATTTAAAAATATTTTTTGCTTTAAGAGGTCAAGTAATCACTAAATCCAGGATATATAAGGCACTGGTAAAGTTACAAGAAGAAAACAGTCAACTGCATCAAAAAAATGGGGAGAGGAAATGAACAAAAACTTCGACAAAAAATTTGAATAGTCAAAAGGAACATGGAAACATCATCACTAATCATCAGAGAGAAGCAAATTAAAATAACAATGAGATATCATCTCATACCACAGAGACTGGCACATATGCAAAAGAGCAATGGCAACAAATGCTGGCATGGATGCGGGGAGAAAGGAACTTTCATTGGTGGGAATGTCAACTGGTACAGCCTTTTGGAAAACTATATGGACATTCCTCCAAAGACTAAAAATTGAGCTCCCATTTGACCCAGCCATTCCACTCCTGGAAATAAACCCTGGGACACCAAAAACACAGAGCAGAAACACCATCTGCACTTTTATTTTCATAGCAGCACTATTCACAATAGCCAGAATCTGGAAACAACCAGAGTGCCCAAGAACTGATGACTGGGCAAAGAAACTTTGGTACATCTACAAAATAGAATACTATGCATCTGTTAGGAAAAATCAAGTTATGAAATTTGCCTATAAATGGATGGACATGGAGAGGTTCATGTTGAGTGAAATTAGCAGAAGGAAAAAGAGATATAGAATGATTGTATTTATTTGCATGACATATATATATAAGTATATACATATTATGATACCAATATCCAATCAATATCAGGCAAAATATGGATCAGGTCTTGTCAATAGGTGAAATCTACCGCAAACGTGTGGAAGTCAGAGGTTAGGTAAGACATAGAAGGGAACAGTGTGCTAATAATCATTGAAAATGATAATACCAGCCTAGAAGTGAGAACTGAATATAGGCAAAAGATAAATATGATAACCTCTAAATGCATATATCACAATCCACAATGTGTAAGAGATGGAAGAGAGAGAGAGAAAGAAAAGAAAGAAAAGAGATAAAGAACCTGCCACAGAGGCAGGCTAGGGAGGGGGGTAGGGAAGTAGGGACATTGGTGGTGGGAAATGGGCACTGGTGGAGGGCTGGTTACTGGAACAATGTATGACTAAAATGCAAACATGAACATCTTTGTGATTTTATATGTCTCGGTGGTATAATAAAATATTAACAAAAAATATTTAAAAAAAAGGCAAAATAACACAAAGAACGCTTGCCAGAAAGAATGGGAAATTGACAAGATGCCAGAGGTATCTACTTGAGCGCTTTCACTCACACCATAATTTTGTTAATTACTGGAAACATGACTGTAAGGACAAAAGCAATTCCTTGGAAGTCAAATTGGAGAGAGACAGATTAGACATAGGAAGGTGAAGTGATAAATTCGGGAAAGATTAACTTATCCTCAAATTAACACAAAGTTTCAGGGATGAAGTATGGGAGGTCAACCCTAGACAAGGACAAAGAATATCTTGGTAGATCATTGGTGGGCTTTATAAAAGTGGCTAGATCATGGGTCACTTGCGAAAATATGTGTTCAAGAAATGAAATACATATTTTAAGAATTCACTTTTAAAGTTAAGAAAGAAAACCCAGGAGACTGAAAGACCATGAGGTGTCTCATAATGGGAGCAAAGATTTGAAGGAAGTAGTGAACAAGAAAACAGACAGATAAGCAGAATACCGAGAGGCCATGTTAGTCCACAAGAAGAGGTTTCCAACTGAAGCTGAATAATAAAAATAAACCCAAGTTTTAAAAATGTATTGAACTAGAAAATTCTACACATTATCCAATCAGGTAAAACATGAATCATTTCATACTTAAACTTTTAGGTTTAATGACTAAGATTTCAACACTAGAATTTTCACTTCTGTAAATTCTCCCATCTTTCCCACTTTGCTGCCATTTCTACTAAAACTGCTCCCCTATGGCTTTCATATTTGCAACGGCAGAAACATTCTCTTTTTTCTATCTTAGAATCTAGGTTTTCTACATTCCAGGAAATCCAGTACTTAAAACAATTTTAAGCACTGTGAAATACAAAGTTATTCATAGTTGAGTTTTGGACATACAATGTTTAAACACGGATCCCACTACCAGTATCAACTTCCTTCCACTAGTGTTTCCATTGAGATTAGACGGTCAGGAAGGCAACCCCAACGAGGCAATGGACATTTAAAAGTTACTCAATGATCACTCAAAGGCAATGGATATTTAAATGGCCAGAGCGACAGCACAGCCAGTAAGGTGTTTGCCTTCATGTGGCCAACCGGGTTCGATGCCTGGCTTCCCATACGGTCCCCTAAGCACTGCCAGGAGTAATTCCTGACTGCAGAGTCACCCCTGAGCATCTCCAGGTGTGACACAAAAAAGCCAAAAATATTAAATACATGAAAAGGACCTGCCAAATTGCACTCTGGGGAGGGAATTCAGAAGAAAATTTAGCATTTTAAAAGTGACCTTACTTATTACACACAATTCATGCTAAGAGAAAGTTCCAGATTGAAACAATCTTACCTTGAAATTAGTTACTGTAGGCAGGGAATATTAGTTTCAATAACAGGGATGTTGGCCCAGACAGTATAATGGGTAAGGCATTTGCCATCACGTGGCTGACCTAGGTTTGATTCTTGGGACCATACATGGCCTGGAGACCTGCCAGAAGTAATCCCTGAGCACAGAGCCTGGAAAAAGCTCTGAGTACTTCTAGGTATGGTCTACGTGTAAAATAATAAAAAGGATACACCTATACCTTTTATCTTTTGAAATAAATAAATAAATAAATTACTTTTTGACAATTACAAAAATGTTCATGTTTGGGTTTTGGCCATACAGTGTTCCAGCACCCATCCCTCCAACAGTGACCATTTCTCACAGCCAATGTCCCGATACCCTCCCCCTCCCTTGCCTGCCTCCATGGCAGGTTCTCCATCTCTTTTCTATCTTGCTCTTTTTCTCTCTCTTTTTTCTCTCTTCCCTTTCTTACATGTTGTGGATTGTAATAGACTTTCAACAATTATTGGCACACTGTTTCTTTCTCTGTCTTACCTAACCTCTGCTCCCACACATTTGTGGTAGTTTCCACACTTTACTGGTGAGTAGTTCGAACACACACACTTCTTGAAAACCAGGTATTGTTCTCTGTAGCAGACTGATATGCTAGCTGCAAATCTATGTAAAGATTATTTCCATTCGAACAACACTTAGATAATAAAGACAATAGCATTATTATTAGTATTTTTTGTAAACATACATAAAGTATGATTTTATCAAGCCAGCCATTAGCAAGATGTTCAGAACAAACTTGGTACATTCATTTCCTAAAATTAAAGATAGCTGATATCTTGTCACGCTGCCATTTCCAGTGGTATTACTGACCCTCTAATCTCTTTGCTTATTTTGTTTTCATCCTTTTACTTTTTTTCTATATGAAATCTCTGTCTCTTGCTGCTTAATAAGCTAGCTGTTATTTGGATCCTAATGAAAGGGTTTTTCTTTCCTGAGTCCAAACCTTCCAAAATAGCCTCTTCATTATTCTATTCACTTTGAACATTAAGAAAAAGAAAGCTGAAATAGATAATGTGAGAGGTTCAGGAAAATCTCCATCCAGGACATCATTGTCCTAATTGGTTTATAACCTGCTGTGCTGGATAGCTTTCCACTCATCATAGGGTTTTTATTTGTTACATTAAAATGCAAACTTCTATGCTGTGAAAACTAACCACAATGAGAAAAGGCTGTAGAATTAAAAAAAAACAAACACGAAACAACTTTCAGCACTGATCTCAGACTCCTCAGTGTAATTGATTGGAGATAATTATCCACAAGTTACCAGGTGTTTGTAAAGTTTTTTGTTTACCTACAATGGAGCGATTCATTTAGAATGCTAGCCCATATCTCCCATAAAATAAACAATCAGAAGAAAAGACAGAAGGTGATAAGGCCAAGAAAAAATAAGGAAGAAAAAACAATTTTCATGAACATTGCTCCAAGTTGTGCTCCTAGTTATAGGATCCTCCTAGTATAAACAAAAAGTATAAACTTTAAAAGATTTTTAAATCTTCAAAAATGTTCCATCATCAATTTATGCCTTGAAATGGATAAGTGTGTCTATAATATTAGAATGGTATGCTAAAATCTTTAGATAAAATAACATTAGTAGGTACATTTACACATTGCTGTGGAAACAACCAATAGAATCAGAACCTTCTGGCTCTTGGGACAGTTAACATATGCATTTTAGCAGCGCAATGTTTCATGCCAAGAGAGTTTAGGCTTATTAGGGAAGTGTTTTCTAGATTTCAAAGATTATAATGCCTTGTGAGTTCCATAGACTCCAATATATAAACAGACGTAGAATGTAATGGAGGACTGACTGGGGGAAGTAATCACCTTACAAGACTTCATAGAGCATGATGATGGAAAAAAGAAAAACAACATGGCAGTGTGATATGCTTTTGCATGCCATACCCACATTTATCATTGGTGGATCACATCTGGCTGTGATATAATTAACATAAATTGCAGCCAGGTGCCAATTTGTCAAAATCTTTACTGTATATACAGAATATATTTTATTGTATGGACCTGGGAAAACACAAATAGATACAAAAGGGAACAAATTTACCTAAATTTGCCTAAATTTGACTACAGTGTAGCCAGATGTTAAACAGTTTGATGTATTTCCTTCCTTCCATTCCAATGTGAGTCCTGCTGGCTCACATTTTCTCTCATTTTAACAGTAGGATTATTTGACGGAAATAATCATGCATCCGTTTCCTGAATTCTGCACTATTGCAATTGTTCAATGCCTAAGTCATTAATTATTATTTTAAATTACTTCTAATAAACATTGTATTGTTCAGTGTTAGGTATAAAGCAACTATTATCATTAGAGATGTTAACAATTAAATGCATTTATAGTATTAATAGCACTATAAATATATCTACATTAGATTATTATCTTCTGATGACAAATAGCCAAATAACAAGTTTAGATAAAGGCTAGGTATAAAGAATTTTATCCTAATTCATCATTTAATTTCTACCTCAGCTCAAACATTTTAGTTTTCTTTATAATCTTACTACTCTTCAGAGGAGATTTTTTTTCAAATCGAACCTTCTGGAATGTCTGTGAGAAATACTCTCATCTTTGCAGTTTCAAAGCAAACTGAACCAAGGAATATGCGCGGGCAGAAAGAGTTTGGATGTGGAACAGAAAGAGTTTGGATCTACGGCATGATAACTGGATCTTTAATGAAGGTGTGCCCATTATCTTGTACTCCATGCCACATTATCTATAGGGTAATAGCATATGTTCTCATATACAATTATCATTTGTATATTAACCTATGAAAAATAGAGATTTTTAAAAACACCACAAACGTGTGGGAGTCATAGGTTAGGTAAGACAGAGAAGGGAACATGTGCGAATACTTGTCGAAAGGGCTAATACCAACCTAGAACTGAGCATTAAATACAGGCAAAATGCACATGATGGCCTCGGAAGTGTATGTATTGCGATCCACATTATGTAAGAGAAGGAAAAGAGAGAGAGAGGAGAAGAGAGAAAAGAGATAAAGAAGCTGCCATAGAGGCAGGCTATGGGAGCAGGAGAGGGAATAGGGGATATTGGTGGGGGAAATTGGCACTGGTGGAGGGATGGGTGCTGGAATACTGTGTGACCCGAAACCCCAAACATGAACAACTGTGTAATTGTATATCCCACAGTGGTATAGTAAAATATTAATACAAAAAATGTTTCTGTTATTTACCCAAGACAGGAAATCGAGTTTTTATGTTAGACACTTTCCCCAGTTAAGTTGCTGAGGTGTGTGTATATGAAAGGGAGAGACTTTGAAGGGTCTGTAATTCATTCATGTTTTCCATGCTATCTTCTATTTTTTTTTGTATTTGAGATCACTATTTTCAATTGTTAGAAGCTATTTATATTTTTTTAAATATTTTATTATACCATCATTAAATATACAATTACAAGATGTTCTTGTTTGAATTTTGGTTCTACAGTGTTCCAACACCCATCCCTCCACCCTGCCCATCCCCCATCACCAATGTACCCACCTCCCTCCCCCTTCCCCAGCCTGCCTCCATGGCAGGTTTTTTAACTCCTCTCTCTCTCCTTCTCGTTTCTCTTTCTTACAATTGTAGATTGTAATATATTCTAGAACATTATTGGGTCCACTAGTTTGATGTACTGTGTCCGACCACAAAAATGGCGGCTATTATAGTGAGTGAGTCTCATCCGGCGCTCCCGAGGACCTACAGAGGTGATGGGCCCACTCCCCAAAACTCATCTTGCCTCCTGGGAGCCTCATGTCAGCTTTGCCAGGGGAGAGCAGGATGGCAGCTGAGTCTCTGCATCATGGCCGGAGCCCTGAGCTAGTTACTGGGCAGGGCCACTAACCCTGCTCGTGGGAGCCTCATAGTCAGCTGAGTTAGGGGAGAGCCAGATTGCAGTTCTCCCCAGTGAGAAGTTACTTATATTTTAAATTTTATTTTATGGTACCTATTTTCTTACGCCAACAATTAAATTATTTTATTCTATGTATACAAGCATATATTTCTCTTTGAATTACTTCAATATCTGACAGTCTACCTTTACATTTTAATTTCTCTTTGCATGAACCACACCCTTGGGGATGTATGTTCTAAAATTACAGAAATATGGGAAAAGTCAGAAAATATTTCTTCTAAAACTGAAATCATGGGAAAAGAGGAGATAAAAGAGATAGTATAGGGGGTAGGTTACTGTGTGGGATTTGCACACAGCTGATCCCCCAGCTGAATTTCTGGCACTGTGTATGGATATCTGAGCACCAAAGAGTGATCTCTGAGCACAGAGCACTGATGGCTTTGAGTATGACCCCCAAAACAAATTAAAAATTAGAAAAAAGAGGTGGTGTATAATCGTATTTATTTGCATAAAAAGACCACTGACTCTTGTCGGATTCCTTGAAAATTTAGATGTCCAGGAACTTCTCATATTCTCATTCATATTCTTTCATATTAGAGGTTATTATTTAACCGATGATACATTATAACATTATTTGAGATATGGATCAACAAATATCCAAGAGTCTATATTATATTAAATCACTACTAAACTGTAATTCCTGGTGGCTTGAAAGATAGTACAGCAGTTAGGTCTCTTGATTTACACACAGCAACTCAGGTTCAGTCTCCTGCATCCCATATGGTTTCCTGAGCAAGAACAAGAGTCATCCCTGTGTGTGGAACCAGGAGAAATCCAACTATTTATTCACCATCAAACCTTCCCATCTCAAATTGTTCTTCAATATAGTCCACACTGAGGAGGACATCAAAATAAATCATCATTATTAACTTTTCTTACAGCATAATATTGGATAAAAATAATAACCTGAATTTATTATACCGTCTTTCAAATGATTTATAAATTTGTCTCTTGTGATTATGTTTTGGAAAGGTCAGACCACTGGAAGCCTAATTAACTATGACTGAACTCCAAATACCTAGATATCTTTTTAAAATATTTTTATTATACCACCGTGAGATATACAATCACAAAGATATTCATGTTTGGGTTTTGGCCACGCAGTGTTCCGGCACCCATGCCTACACCAGTGCCCATTTCCCACCACCAATGGATCAATTCCCTCCCCTCTCCCCCAGCCTGTCTCTACTGGCA
Organism: Cryptotis parvus; assembly: GCA_021461705.1. Classification (NCBI taxonomy): domain Eukaryota; kingdom Metazoa; phylum Chordata; class Mammalia; order Eulipotyphla; family Soricidae; genus Cryptotis; species Cryptotis parvus. The sequence goes on from JAJIBD010015232.1 coordinate 50,750, forward strand.
GGTTCTTTATCTCTTTGCTCTCATTCTCTCTCTCTCTCTCTCTTGCTCTCTTTTTCTCTTCCTTCTCTTACACATTGTGGCTCGTAATACATACATTTAGAGATTATCATGTGTATCTTTTTGCCTGTATTCAATGCTCAGTTCTAGGTTGGTATTATCACTTTCAACAATTATTAGCACACTGTTCCCTTCTCTGTATTACCTAACCTCTGACTTCCACACGTTTGTGGTAGATTCCAAGACCTCCTGATCCAGGGGCCAGAGCGATAGCACAGTGGGTAGGGCATTTCCCTTGCATACGGCAAGTAATTCCTTAGTAATTCCTGAGTGAAGAGCCAAAAGTAATCCCTGACCATTGCCGGGTATGACCCAAAAAAAGGAAAATAAAAGACTACCTTATCCATGTTTTGCCTGACCCTATATATTGGTATCATTATATATGTGTATATATATACATATATAATGATATATATATATCAAGCTGAGAACCAGCAATTTTATCTATGATACTCCATATTCTCTTATAACTTTCATTGAATTCATTAAAAGGTGCTACATGGAAGTATTTAACTATTTAAAGTGATGATCAAATAATACAATGAAAAAGGAATCAGTAAACTGAACGTGTATGTTAAGATCAAATCCAAATACATGATATCTTCATTTTTCTTTGACGATAACTATATTCAAATCTTTCGGTCTTAATAAACATTTTGACTCAAGAAACTGTTGACCAATGGCAAACCTTTCTCAAAATTCTCAAAATATAAAATCATAGTTGACAAGCTATATATTTTAAAAAAACATGTGTCTTCACAAAGTTCCTAGACATTTATTTCTTTTATTCTTAAAATATTTCCTCAGGGGAATTCACTAATATTCAGATCCATTTAAAACAATCACAGTTAAGTACAAATTAGCTTCCAAAATCAATCGGAAAACATGTTGTAGGAATATACATCTGTTGAAAGATAGTTTCCTCGTTTATGTACCCTCCCAACTGAAAGTTATTAAGGAAATGTCTGTCGCTATGGAAACACTCAATTTGGCACCATCTGCATTCAAATATTCAATTGCTTTATGCTTTAGCCTATCTCCAATTTTTTAATTGGCAGACCTTCTCAGAATACTTTACAAACCTTTTCTCTTAATTTTTAGGAAGTCAATCCACAAAGCATATCACAATGTAAAAGCATCAGGATTGTTCACAATGGAAGGAGCACTCTATTATCTTAAATCATATGTGTGAGTTCTCACAGTATTAGACCTACTGATAATTACTTGGCATGAAGTTAATGCATAAAATTTATTGCCAAGATTACTTATGCCTTATATATTTGTCTTTCAATAAACCACACATTTTACAAGTGAGTTAAATATAAGGTAGATCCACCTCCTGAGAGACTCTTTTGAGCCAACACCATTATCCCACAGAAAAGTCATCCATTTTATTGATCAACCTTCAAAGATAACATTCCAGTCACAATACGTACTGTTTCTACAGTGCCACAGACTTTCAAAAAAGTCATACACTACCTAACTGTTAATTTTGGTATTATATACATTCCCAGTTTATTCAGTGATATCTATTTCACTAACAACTGTTTCACTGAAAAAATCAGTCGCACTGGCTCCAAGTGTATGTATTCAAATGGAAATGCTTTTGTATTGTCTTTCTTTAATTATTTGGTCTCTAAATGTTATAACTAGTACACTCTGTATTCATGACTTATGTCATGAAATTTTGAAGAAATTTGCTTTCTAAAGAAGAAACTAAAAAGAAGAAACTTTTCCTTCTAAAAATCTGCTCAGGGGATTTCTTTCTAAAATCTGTTCTTCATTATATTCCTTGGGTGTTACAGGACTTCTATAAGAGCCTCTTTATCTGCACTGGATTGCCTCCTGCAGGTCACTTCATAGATAGGGGGTAATTTAAATGTGGCAGTTTATCTGACCATGTATTCTGTACTGGCTGGTATAAATATTCTCTCATGCTACCACAATCATCGTTGGGACTAGTTAGATTTTACCAGCATATTTCCCTGGCCACATTGGATCTATAAGTAATTAGACCAGAGATAAATTCTGTTTGCCTCCAAGTAAGCCAGAATGGCTCCCTGATAACTCAAAGGCAACTAAAATACAAAACTACCGTGAAGTAGACGAAGACTCTTGTGAAGGCTTGGAGAAATATTTAACTGGCATTAGTATAGTCTTTGGTACAGAGACATGCCATATCAGAAACCCCCTTCTCTACCATATAAAGGCTTTTCCAGGCAGATCTTGGCTCAAGACATTAGCATATAAAGGGCCTAGGTGAGGTGCTGGGAGAAATTACCTGAGGGCATTTGACCCTGCCTCCTTCCCATAAAAGTGGGAGGTCTGAGTTGCAGTGCTATAAAACTAGTCTGCTTCCTCTCTTGGTCTCTCTGTCTTTTTTGGGGGACTCTCTTTTGGGGGCTTGCACTCTTCTTGGGAGTCTTGTCTTTGTCTCCTTTTTACAGGGCCTTAACACGTGGTGGCCACCATCTTGGCCTATATGTGGCTGGGGTTCTAGCCGGGAATCCTAAGCACAGGGTTTTTCCTACTGTTGATTTATATGCCTAAATCTGTGATAAGTAAAGCATTTTAAAACCTGCACTGGATTCCTGAGTTTTCATCCATTCCCCACCGGCTTCAGAGGTAGGGAACTCGCTTCACAGTACTGTTGGGGACCCTGGCGGCATCCCCAATACTTGGGCAAAGATATGGGCAGGTTCCATGTCATTCTGGTCAAATAAGGTCCTGTAATCATTTGAAGAGACTGAACTAGAATTATCATTACAAACCTTCATCAATAATGGATTTCTTCTCCAACGAGGAAGGCTGCAACATGTTTAGGCTTATTCCTAACTGCCTTCCCCTCTCTTAATTGCTGCTCTCCCACTCCCGGGCTGCTATCTCCCCTCAACAGATTTGATGTTGGTGAAGTGACGAAAATAATTTGTCATGTTATAGTATATCTTTTGCCTTCAGAATGTGGCTGCTAGTAAATCTCACCAGAGGGTTTTGGGAGCCTTTTTGATAATCATCAATCATTGGTGCCCTTTCATGTGCTACCCTTAATCCAGATAATACTTTCTTACAAATTTTACAGCATCACCCATTCCTATCCCAGAAACTTAATCCAAAGATCCATTTTCCCATAATATCCTATAGAATTTCCTTTTAAAATTAAATGGGAAGGTACTGTTATTTTATTTCTAATGGGAGACCATAGAAAAAGTGGAGCATTTAAAGCATTTCTTTATTATTAAAGTATTGCTTTAATCCTTCAATTCTTTCCAAATTACTGTTTCATTGATGTCCTTATGGATTTAAAAATATACATCTTCGTAGTCAAGTTCATTAATTCACAGTAGCATTTGCTACTGATAGTAACTTTTTTTCTGAAAGGATCTCAATATAGTAATTTGTTCTAAATAAATACATATCATTGGAACAAATTGTCCCAATACTGAAACCAAAAAGTGAGGGAAAGACTAGATACGATGATTCTTAGGCTCTCTTAGAGATGATCTCTTATAGTCTGAAGACCTATAATTCTTTCTTTCTAATATTTCATCAAATTGAAAATCACTTTTCTTAGCTTTTAGGCAAAGTTTCTATTTGACTACCTCCATAACAGGTTCTAGTATTCCTTTAATAGATAGTCAACATATCATCAGAATCTACCTTGTGTGAAGCACTTGCACAGGTTGTCCAAAGAATCATGACAAAATAAAACAAATATAGTCCATGACCGCATGTAGCCAAGTATCCACTCTTTGTACTTCCATTTGTTGTTGCTTTTATGTACATTAATGTTTTGTCTTTTTTAGAAAAGTTATTGTCTGCATATATCCATCTCAAGCTGGATTATCAGCTTCTATTTTTTAGGATTATCAACTTCTTTATAAAAGCATGCATATCTGACTCATGTTTATATACCCTTTCCACTCACCACAAAATAATTTTCACATGCTCTAAGGAACAATAAGTAAATTGAGGGATAAATAAATTTGCAATCAAAAAGCTTATGTATTATTTCTTAAAATATTGTCTATAAGTTTGGGGGAGGCTTCCTAAGTGGTGCTCAGGAAGCTTGGAGGCCCCCAGTATGAATTATCTTTCAATAAATCGGCTGATTCTTCGATGTAAGGGCCCAAGGATTCTATGTTGCTCAAGGCCTGTGAAGTCAGGCATTGATTGACAGGTCTGTGCTAAGGGTACCCAGGACTATACCCTTTGGTGTTCCAAGGATCATGTGGTGTCAGGAATTGAACTGTAGATAGGCATATTCTTGTGCCTACTGGACAATATCCTGTCCACTATAGTGTTTTATTAATATGGAATATGTGGTCTATCAAATAGCACTTAACTTTTATTGAATTAAGTTAAGGTGGTGTTTTAAGAAACACCTCCAAAGATATGATTAGATTATTAGTTTCTAAGAATATCATAAATTATTAACACAATATATTGCACACTGTGAGTTTATAAGGCAATATACAATAAAGTGTGAATGAAAAATTTAAACTCATGTTTGTTCATAATAATTTAAATATTAATGAAAATTGGTAGAAAAATATTAATTTTAAAATATAACTCAGCTATAGCTTTTAGGAAATGAATAATTTTTTACTGCAGATCGATTGCTCTGTGTATATCAGGGCATTATTAAACATTTGAAGACTTACACAGATTTGTCAAATAAAGTCAATGGTCTCCTTAGTCCCATTCATTTCAGAAGAGAATCAATCTCTACTTGTTTCTATAAGCTTAAAGGTGAAAATTTAGTAAGCATGTAATGGCTGTTTTCTAGGTACCATACCTATACTATCTCTCAGTCAAGTACATTTGAAGTCAACCTGTTTGATTAGTCATGCAACCTGTTTATGTATTTAGGACCAGAACACAGAAAGAGTTAAATAAAAACTATTTAACCAAACAGTAAACAAATTACAAGTAGTACTGCTAAAGCAATTCTTAAGAGCCTATTCCAGATTTTGGTATTTACTGATATAAACTATGATAGTCAGTCTGGTTGTTTTAACTCTTAAAATAGTAACAACTCATTACTTACCTAATGAAGTGTAAAGCCCGTGAATATATGGTAATGGCACATCCTGCTAACTGCTCTGTGTTGATATTAATTCTACTTTTCCTTGATATGACACGATACTTCATATAATATTTAAACACATTTCTATTTTGTCTTTAGTTATAACCTAACACCAAGGATTGCATTCTTTGAATCCTTTAAGTAAGCATAGAATAAAAAAGTAATTGTTATTTTCAAAAGGATAACTAGACTCCTAATCCAGATTTCTACTTCTAAGATTAAAGGTGGGTAGTAAGATTATAAAGATTAAGAACTCTTATCTATGCATCTAATTTCATTTTGTCAGATCAGCAAAATCATCTGTATGTGCACTGAAGAACATTTCAATGTTCTAGTATATTTTCAATAAAGACAAAGTATATGAACTGGAATTAAATAAAAGTGTTTTCTAAACTTGTTTCTATGAGATCCAATGAAAATGATCCGCAATCTCTTGGTTTTTATTTGTTTATGAGCGAAGGTTATATCTGAAGGTGCTCAGGGTACACCTGGCTCCGATTTCAGGTTCCACTCAGGACAGTGCTCAGAAGATCATATTTGATACTGGATTTGAAGTATGATCACTGTCAGGTCAATTACAAAACACTTTACTGTCTTCCCGCTCATCATTGATTTGCTCGAGCGGAACCAGTAATATATTCATGTGTCCTGTAACATGCTTGTGTAACCCAAGGGCATCTGCTTGCTCCAGGAACATAAAGAGCCTCAAACCATTCCATCAGGTAATGGGAATGAGGCCTTCAATTGTTACTGGTATTTGGCATATCAAATATGACACAGGTAGCTTGCCAGGCTCTGCCATATGGGTAGCATATTATTGTAGTCACCTCTGATCTCCAGCATTTATTGATGAACTGCGCTGCCGCTATGCCATGTGAGCTGGGCTGTGATAAGCTCTTCTTCTGGGTAGAGTTCTGACGAGAGGGAAGTCAGGATGTGGAAAATGGTGGCCCCTCATGGAGTGCGGGTCGCTCTGGCTTCTTGCAAAGCTCTGCTGGGGTGGCGGGCCAGGGCTAGAACCCGCCATCACTCCTGGGCGCCTCATGAGTGGCTGGGCATAGGGAGGGTGGTAGCAGCTTAAGATTTAAAAAATTCACTTACCATTCTAAAGTCTAAGTATATTTTCCTGTGATCCTGATTGTATTTTTGTTTATTTACTTGACTTTTAAAAAATCAGGAGTAGTCTCTGAATCTTTTAGTGATTTCTTTCTAATAGTGAGTCACAATAGATATGACAGCAATTACGCTTCTGGCCAGCTCAATCCAAACTGTGTGTATTTATGGCATGCTTGTTCTTTCATAAAAATGTGTTCGAATTACAGGAATTTAAGTATAATTGAGTTCCATTAGGGAAGCTTATAGTAGTCGGAAACAACACATATAGAAAGAGCACTTACTTGTCCTTGGAGACACAACACTGCTTATAAGTCCCAACTTCCAGAATTTAGCAACTTAGAAAATATGGCTATAAGAAAGATATTAACTTGTCCTACATGCTTTTTGTCTCTATTTGACTTAACATGAAATAAAGACTTGTGTTGAAACATTTCTAATTTCTTTTTTCCCTTAACATACATTACCTTTGTAGCTAAGACAGTTATTTGTGTGTGTATGTGTGTATTGCTTCCAAGCTGTATTTATGGGGCCCAGGGGCTCCTTTTTGGTGACTCTTTGGTGACTCTCTTAGTCAACCAGAATAACATTTCAATGCTAGAGCCAAAAGGCATGTTGCTGTGGTGTTACTTGGGTCTGCATTCCTGGGTATTATCTAGTCTCTGTAGAGTAGGCTGCATATAAGGCATAAGCCTTAACCCCTAGTGCTAACTCGTTGGTTCTTCTATGACAATTTAAATTGTATTTTTGCTTAAATAAATAGGAATGAATTTCTGTGAGG
>JAJIBD010015233.1:0-18274 GCA_021461705.1 Cryptotis parvus
TTTAAAGGTAATTGTACTGGAAACAGCTAGAAAGGAGGTATAGAAACATAGTAATTGTTTCTGCTTTGGCGTCACACCCAGCTATGCTTTGGGACTCGAACCCGTAACTGCTGTACTATCTCTCCAACCTGCCCTTTTAAAATTTGATTTTAGGGGCCGGAGTGATAGCCCAGCAGGTAGGGTGTTTTACGCGTGGCCGGCCTGTGCCAGCCGGGTTCGATCCCGGCGTCCCATATGGTCCCCGAGCACTGCCAGGAGTAATTCCTGAGTGCAGAACCAGGAAGTAACCCCTGAGCATTGCCGGCTGTGACCCCAAAAAAGCAAAAAAAAAAATTTTTTTTTTATTTTAAGCATCCGGTGGTGCTTAAGGCTTACACCTGGTTCTGTGTTCAAGAGTCACTCCGAGGAGAGGGGAGATCAGGGGCCCTTGTGGGGGTGCGGAAGATCAAACCCGGGTCGGCCACGTGCAAAGCAAATGCTCTACCAGCTGTACTATTGTACTGCCCACCCCACACCTGAATTTTTTTTTGGGTGGTGGTGGGGGCGCACCGGTGATGCTCAGGGCTTACTCCTGGCTCCTTGTTGGGGGATCACTTCTGGTGGTGCTGGGTGGCGTCGGGGGGGGTGGGGGGGGTTTGAGGGGAACCACATGCAGTGCCTGGATTCTAACAGAGGTCAGCACCAAGCAAGCAAGGACCTTAATCCCAGTCCTGGATTTAAAAAACGTGGCAGGCACTTTCACATTCGAATGAACTTTGCATATTAAAGAATAGTGAAAGCGGAAAAGACTATTCTCTAAACACTGGCAGAGGAATCGGCTAATTAAGCAAAGCCCTTCTATCTGGGACTAAGAGTCAAACTTCAGAACTTCCCCTTGGCAAGGGCAGAGAGGGCGCCACCTGTGCGGGAGAAGCCAGGGACCCGCTTTAGGGGACTCCAGGCGCAGGCTCCTCTCTTTTCCGACTCTCTAATTGGCTATTCTCTTTTGGACCCCGCTTCCTTCTCAGTGTGGACCATTACAGAGCCAAGCTTGGGCCTCCAATCGGGTGGCAGGCCCGCAAGATTTCCCCTCTCGGTACGCACCCCTCCCTCACTCTCGCCTATGATTGGTCATAAGGCTGTATTGGCCCGCCCCCGCCGCCTTAGGATTGGCCGTAGGTCTTCCAGCTTCAGGCCCCCACCCGCGCTCTCCCTGGGTGTCGGGCGAGCGGCTGCTGGAGTGGGCCCCGCCCCCGCGTGACGGTCGGGCCGGGAATTGGCGGCCGCGTGCAGCCATTTCCGGTTTCGGAGAGGTGGGTGGGGTGAGGAGCGGGACTTGGAGTCGCTGCTGCCGCGGCCGCCGCCTACAGAGCCCGAGTCGCGCTGGGTGCTGCCGGGACGATGCGTCCGGGGCCCGCAGGCTGCTGCTGCCGCCGCCCGCTGCGGCCAAACGGCTGCGTGGCGAACGGAGAAGTGCGGAACGGGTACGTCAGGAGCAGCAGCGCGGCTGCCGCCGCAGCCAGCACCGGCCAGGTACGACGGGCACCGGGCTTGGCGGGGCCGGGCGGGGGGCGCGGGAGCGGGGCAGGAGCTGGTGCGGAACCGGCGGAAGGGCCGGCCGGGCGCAGCCGGGCGAGGTGGCTGGACTGTCCGCGGGGGGCGGCCGCCGGGCGCGGCTCAGGTGTGCCGGCGGCGGTGTCTTGGCGCTGACCCGGGCCTGCCCCGGGGGGCTGGGAGGTTCCGGGGCGGCGCTGGGGCTTCCCCATCGCCCCGTGCCTCGCCCTGGCACCCCGCTGCACCCTGGCCGGCCACTCGTGCGGGTCGCGCTGCGGGCAGGCTGGGAGTGAACCCTCGGCCCCGGGCGGATCGCGCTGGGCGCCCGACCCTGCCCGGGAGGCGCCTCCCTTAATGCCCTCCGGGGAGTTGCCGCTGTCTCGAGCGTCCCCCAGCCGCCCGACCGCCGCTCGGGGTCCTCGGCGGCGAAAAAAGGAAAGTTGGGGTGGTACCAGGCGGAAACTGTCGCGTCCTTTCCCCCCCCCCGCACGCCGGCCTCTTCCCCCTTGGCCAAGCCGGGCCGGTGTCGCCAGAGCCGCTTCTCCTCTTCGTCCACCCCTGGGGAGACCCGGCCCAGGCTCCCCGGGTAGGACTTGGGTGGTTTCTCTGGCCCTTTGGAGTAAAGGCGCTATCACGCAAGGGGGCTTGTAGAACCTGGTGGTGGTGACTTGTGAATGAGTCTCGGTGCCAGTTAACGAGGGCTGAATCACTAAGTCAGGCAGTTCCGAAATAATTGGGAAAAGTCCTGATATGCATGAGTGAGGCCCTGGGTTTCATCCGTCCTCGATAAAGCAAAAGCAAAACAAAATAAACACAGGAGAGAAAGTTCTTCAAAAAGATGCATGATCTGCTGGGCAAGTGTTATTTCCATTTACTACTTAAATGCCTTCTTTAGATATTAAGGAAAATGTTTTATTTTGAAGAGTAGCGTCTTTGTCTTATTAAGCATGTTTTAAGCATGGCCCTTGTGATGTACTTTGGCTCTCACATTACTACCTGGTAATGTGAAGTGGTAATTGTCAAGTGTGTCTTTCTCTAACCGTTTGTTTAGGGGCCACACCGGAGATGCTCAGGGCTTACTCCTGCCTCTTCCCCTGCCGGCGCTTAGGATGGGTCTGTGAAATAGAAACTAATGCTGTGTTCCAGGTTCTTATAAAGATTAGGGGGGCGGTGGGAAGAGGGCTCCCCCTGAAATTGGAAGGTGTCAAGCAACGGAGTACACAGCTTCAAATGGGGTCGCCGTCCCCTTTATTTCATTTGCTGTTTTTCTTTCTTTCTTTCAGCTTTAAAGAAATGATTGTGAGAGGAAGTGTCAGAATTAGCTCATTTTAAGTGGTTGTAGAAATGGTTGTTTTCCTAGTAATGCTAATGGATGAGATGCAATTGTTGTGGTTTAGGATAACAGGTTGGGGTCAGAAATCTCACTGCAGGGGAATGAGTAGTCATGATTTTATTTTATTTATTAAATTTTGGGTTTTGGGCCACACCTGGTGATGCTCGGGATTACTCCTGGCTCAGGAATCACTCCTGGTGGTGCTGGGGGGTCCATATGGGCTTCTGGGATGGAACACAGGTGGGCCGTGTGCAGAGCAAGTGCCCTACGTGCTGTTCTAGCTCTGCAGCACACACGCGAATAAGGTAAGTAGGTAATGCTTTTGAAAAGATTAGAGGTGTCAAGAGAAAGGAATTGTTTAAGTGCTCCCCCCCCCCCCACATAACCAGAGTAGTCCTGATTGAGCAGCAAATCAGATTTGTCTGTTCCACAAGCTCTAACAACTTAGCATTTCTAGGCTTTTTATTTCTTTAGAGATTGCCAAAGTGAAACTTAAAAATCATATGCCTAATAACTGGTTGATTTTTTAAAATTTAAATTACATTTTGGTGGAAATTGCATGCTACTTAGTATGGTAATGTTTGGAAGAATGGTCCCCCGGATGCCCTAAAGAATATTAGAGGCACAGTATGCCTTCTAGAAAACTCTTTTGACGAATTCCTTAAAAACAAATTTTCTCCTCTCCTTTTTCCTCTCCTCTCCCTCTCTCCTTTAGAAAAGTTTTTCTACAATGTCAAATCAAATTCTTCAACTTTTTCACTCTCCCTTTTTTCTTCTCATTTCCTTCTCTCTCCTGCCTCTCGTGTGTGTGTGTGTGTGTGTGTGTGTGTGTGTGCGTGTGCGTGCGTGCAAGTGGTGTCTGGGATTGGGCCTTGTTCTCACCTTATACCCTCCGCCTCTTAAAAGTCACCCCCTTATTTATTTTGGGGTACAGGGGAGGGAGGTTAGATGTTACACCTTGAAGTTCTTAGATCTTACTCCTGCACCTGTGCTCAAGGGTTACTCCTGGTAGTGCTTAGGGCTTACTCTTGGATCTGTGCTCAGGAATCACTCCTTGCAATTCAAGCCAGAACTGGTCACTTACAAGGCAAGCACCTTACTTCCTGTACTGTCTCTCTAGCCCTTTGGATCAAAATGCAAGTTTATTTTCTCATGTTTGTACTTAGATTCTATCTATTCTTCCCTCCCCTCCCTCCCTCCCTCCCTCCCTCCCTCCCTTTTGGGTCATACCCGGGGACCCAAATGCTCAGGGTTTCTCCTGGCTCTGACTCAGGAATAACTCCTGGCAGTGCTTGGGGACCATATGGGATGCGGGGATTGAACCCTGGCCGACATGGGCTGGCCGTGTGCGAGGCAAAAGCCCTACCTGCTGGGCTATCACTCCGGCCCCCTAACTTCATTGTTAAAACTCAAACTCTGTTGATTAAAAAGTAACTTCTGGGGCCCGAGCGATAGCCCAGCGGGTAGGGCGTTTGCCTTGCATGGGCCCATGCCGGCCGGGGTTCGATCCCCAGCATCCCATATGGTCCCCGCCACGCCAGGAGCCAGGAGTAATTCCTGAGTGCAGAGCCAGGAGAAACCCCAGAGCATTGCTGGGTGTTGATCCAAAAGAAAAAAAAATGTAACTTCTCATTCAGTTCCTGGGAACTACATTTTGTTTTCTGTCTTCATGAACTTGCTGTGTTTATAAGTAATTATATAGAACCTTATACGACTAGCCAAGAGTCTTCCTGCTTTAACAGTGTAGTGGCATGTACCAAACGTCCTTCCCTGTTGTCAGTACTCCATTGTATTGAGGTCATGAGTTGATCAGTTATGTTTCATTGACCAGTGGGATTACCTAGGATCTCCTTTCTCAGTGTGTCCCCATTGTTGAGACATGCGTGACAAAACACATTTTGCTCAGCTCCTCAGGGGGGCTTCCATGTTCTAGCTGTGGCAAATTTGGGATCAGATAACTCTTTGAGAATCTCCTGAAAATGGAGCTGCTGGATCTTAACAGTGGTAACTCTTTAATTTTTGATGACCCTCTGTACTGTCTCCTAGCAACTGACCTATTTTACATTCCCATAAAGCAGTGTTAGAATTGAGTTGAATTACAGGACACCCAAGTGGTGTGGTAGAATCGCTGCTGGATGGTGGGGCTGGGGAGACGGTACTCGGGTTAAGAGCTTGCCTTGCTGGGGAGTTGGTATTAGGTTAAGACGCTTGCCTTGCTGGGGGGGACGGTACTCGGGTTAAGAAGTTTGCCTTGCTGGGGAGACGGTACTCGGTTAAGACACTTGCCCTGCTGGGGAAATGGTACTCGGGTTAAGACGCTTGCCTTGCTGGGAGAGATGGTACTTGGGTTAAGGCGCTTGCCTTGCTGGGGAGATGGTACCGGGTTAAGACGCTTGTCTTGCTGGAGAGATGGTACTTGGGTTAATTGGTACCCCTTGCCTTGCTGGGGAGATGGTACTTGGATTAAGATGCTTGCCTTGCGTGCAGCCGACCCAATTGTGAGCTCCAGCACCACATGGTACCAAAACTCTACTAAAAGAAACCCTGAAGTACAGCCAGGAGTAGCCCCTGAGCACTGCTGGAGTGTCCTGTCCTCCCCATGCCTCCACCTCCCCCAAGAGAAAAGGTATCACTGCTGGGTGGTGTGGAAATAAACTCTGGTTTCTACAGAGTCATGACTGGCAGTGTGAGAGCCCAGGAGAACAGCTGGAGGGTGGCTGCATCCTCATGCATAGAGACAGGACATTCCTGGGATTGTTCCTCTGGCCACACCCATGGTCCTGGGGCCTGTTCCTGGGGAACCATGTGGTGCTGAGGATCAGATACAGCCTCCAGTACGTAGAAATGCTCTTGGGACCGCTGAGCTATCTCTGTTGCCCCATTCCTTTTCTTTTCTTTCTTTCTTTCTTTCTTTCTTTTTTTTTTTGGGTCACACCCGGCAAGGCTCAGGGGTTACTCCTGGCTCTGCACTCAGGAATTACTCCTGGGACCATATGGGATGCCGGGATCGAATCGGGCCGCATGGGCCGCCTGCAAAGCAAATCCCTACCCGCTGGGCTATCCTTCCGGCCCCTCCCCATTACTTTTCTTTGGGGTCACGGGGGGGGTGTTAAGGGGCTTTGCCGAGCTTTATGCTCAAGGGTCACCTCAGAGTGGTGCTGGGAGACCATATGCAGTGTTGGAGTTGACCACATGCAAGGTAAATGTGTTACCCCACTGTACTGCCTCTCTGCACCCCATTTCTGGGTTTGTTTATTTTTTTTGGCTCTTTGGGTCACACTTGGCGATGCTAGGGGTTACTCCCTGAACTCAGGAATTGCTCCCTGGCGGTGTTCAGGGGACCATATGGGATGCCTGGGTTGGCCACATGCAAGGCAAATGTCCTACCCATTGTACTATCACTCCGGCCCCATTTCTGGTTTTTGTTTTTTGAATGATAATCGTATACCCAGAGTTTTCCCAGGGAAAAGTAGTAGTAAAGTAGTACCTCTTCTTCCTGCCATTCATAGGACCAGCAGCCTGTATTCGCAGGGAAGGATGGCTGGCAGTTAGGGGCAGAGGAGCTTGGACAGAGTTAGAATAGGATGCTCGGGGGGCGTTAGAGCTGGCAGGAACCTTTAGGGTTTCTGCAATTCAGTTCACTTATCGCTTTGTAGGACATTATTAATATTAAAACAAATCTTGATAGATGGTTGTATTCCGTTTCTTAAAACCTCTGGAGGATTTGTGGGAAATTTTCTCAGCATGTTCTGGTAATCATGATCTTAATTAGCAAAAGTTTCTTACTGTGAATTCAACATTTGATTAAATAAGTGCCATATCTTTGTTGCGTCTAAAGTCTCTTTGTTTTATTTTATGTTTTGGTTTGGGTCACTTGCAGCATTCTTAAAGGACCATGCAGTGCCTGGAAGCAAACCCAGGTTTTCTGCACAAGATATGTGCTCCAGCACGCGAGTTATCTCCCTGCTCTTGTTTTATTTTTATTCTTTTATTTTTTGTTTGGACTGGGGGGTCATCTGGCTTGTTGTGAGGCTCTGCTGGGGTGGTGGGCCAGGGATAGACCCTGCCATCCCTCCGGGCACCTCATGAGCGGCTGGGCACAGTGAGAACCAGTAGCAGCTCTGCCCCCATGTCTGTCTCTGGATCAGCATACCTGGGTCGGATTAAAAAGACTGCAGCAGACCCCCAGTCCATGAGGACCTCCATTTTTCACATCTGGACTTCCCCTCGTCAGAACTCCACCCAGCAGACCAGCTTATCACAGCCCAGCTCGCGGGCGCATAGCGGCCACGCAGTTCATCAATAAATGCTGGATTTTAAGATGACTACAAGAGTATGCTACCCTCATGGCAGAGCCTGGCAAGCTACCCGTGTCGTATTTGATATGCCAGATACCAGTAACAATTATAGACCTCATTCCCATGACCTGATGGAATGGTTTGAGGCTCTTTATGTTCCTGGAGCAAGCTGGTGCCCTTGGGCTCTACTTGCATGAGACAGGACATATGGAGATGTTACTGGTGCCCACTCGAAGCAAATCGATGATGAATGGGAAGACAGTAATACAGTGATTTTTATTTGTTTTTGGTCCCTCCACTCCTCTTTGGTTTTTGGGGCCACACCGCCAGTGCATGGGGGCCACTCCATGTTCTGTGCCCAGGGGTCACTCCCAGCAGTCGGTGGGAGGGGAAACCGGAGGAGTGTGGATGGAACTGAGGGGAATGGGATTGGCTGCTTGCAAGGGCCTCACCTCCCGTGCTCTTGGGCACTAGGAGTAGTTTTAATGAGATATTAGCCTTCTAGCTGCCAGAATAAGATTTTTTCCCCTAAGGAGTTGAGGCACAAGTTATGTTCTCACTTAAAAAAAAAAGACAAACTAGAAAGAATGAAGTATTGGTCTTGCTGCTAATATTTTGAAGGAAGCATGGAGCAGAAGTGGTAATTGTCAGGTCTTTCTTTCTCTAACCTTTTGTTTTGGGGCCACACTGGCGATGCTCAGGGCTTACTAAGTGGTAATTGTCAAGTCTGTGTGTCATCCTTTCTCTAACCTTTTGTTTTTGGGGCCACACTGGCGATGCTCAGGGCTTACTCCTGCCTCTGTGCTGAGAAATTACTTCTGGTGGTGCTGGGGGGACCATGGGATGCCGGGGATTGAATCTGGGTTGGCTGCTTGCAAGTCAAACGCCCTACCGCTGTACTCTTTGCCCCTGAAAAAAGTCCTTTCTGAGCAAATAGGAGGAGCTAGAAAGGCCAGTTTACCTACTCAGTGCCACTGGCCTGGTGAGCTAACCAGACATCAGGCTTTTCCGAAGTAGGACTCACCCGTAGGATGAAGTCAGGCAGTTTGCGGCATCTGGAGCGTATCGTGATGAGTGGAGGTTAGTCAGAGGGAAAGGGATAGTCAGGATGATCTCTCTCATGTGGGATATTGAAAAAACAAGACCAAAAACTTGTAGGAGAATAACAAATGCCCAAAGGCAGGGATCAGAGCGATTGTGAAATGCCTAGGGCTTGCCTCAGCTTTGCATGTAGTTGACCTGGGTTTGCTCTCCCACATCCTGTTTGGTACCCTGAGCATTGCCAGGAGTGATGCCTGAGTGTAGAGCTAGAAGTAACTTCTGAGCATTACCTGGTATGGTCCCCAAACAAAACAACAACAGCAACACAACAACAAACCCTAAAAAAGAAAAAAAAACTTAAACAAATCCTAAAAACCTAAAAAAAAATGCCCAGGGAGCTGGAGCGATAGCCCAGGCGGGTAGGGTTGCCTTGCACATGGCTGGCCTATGCCGGCCGGGTTCGATCCCGACATCCCATGTGGTGCCCGAGCACCGCCAGGAGTTATTCCTGAGTGCAGAGCCAGGAGTAACCCCTGAGTGTCGCCAGGTGTGACCCAAAAGAAAAAAAAATGCCCAAAGGCAATAGAAATGAAGAGCATGAGAATTGGTCTTCTGTAGGGAACTTGCTACTGGGGTTGCAGTGGGTGTGGGCCTGGGATAAGTTAAGGCAGGGGACACTGAGATGATGGTCGGAGGGAAAGGTCCCTGCTGGAGAGGCAGGCTGTGAGGCAGTGGGGTGGGTCAGGAGAGGACAGGACAGGACCCGGGACATCGCTGTATTGTACATTGTTGAACATTGTACACCTGAAACTTTATCAGGATTAACTTTTTTTTTTTTGGGTCACACCTGGCAATGCTCAGGGGGTTACTCCTGGAGGTGATTGGAGACCATATGGGATGCCAGGAGAAATAACTTTGTAACTTTGTAATTCCCAGTGGGAAAAAATTTCCCTAAGAGAGCAGAAAAGAAAATAATGTAACTACATACAATTTGAGAGTAGATTTTTGTTTTAAATGCTATTTGTTCTTTTTTTTCCTTTCTTTTCTTTTCTTTTCTTTTTTTTTTTTTTTTTTTTTTGATGTGGTACATTTTTTGGGGGGGTCACACCCGGCAATGCTGAGGGGTTTCCTCCTGGCTCTGCACTCAGGAATTACTCCTGGCGGTGCTCGGGGGACCATATGGGATGCCGGGGATCGAACCCAGGCAGGCACGGGCAGGCAGCGTGCAAGGCAAACGCCCTACCCGCTGGGCTATCGCTCCGGCCCCAATGCTATTTGTTCTTAGGTGAAGAACCATTCACTGTTAGTCACTGGATATGGATGATTTCTCTCATTTGAGGTGCTCCGTTCTCTCTCTCTCTTTTTTTTTTTTTTTTTTGCTTTTGTGTCACACCGGCAATGCTCAGGGGTTTCTCCTGGCTCTGCACTCAGGAATTACTCCTGGCGGTGCTCGGGGGACCATATGGGATGCCGGGGATCGAACCCAGGCCGGCATGGGCCTGCTGCGTGCAAGGCAAATGCCCTACCCACTAGGCTATCACTCCGGCCCCCTCTGTTCTCTTTAATAAAAAATTCTTCACGAAATACAAAAACCATGTATTCTTTTTTTTTCTCCTAAGCAAATTTCTCCTGGGGAACTTTATTCACCACATTACTTAATTCCCCAGAACCGGGGATCAGACCCTAGTTTTCTGTGTGAAGGCAGAGGTCCTATTTGCTGTACTATCCCTCTGGCCCCACATTTTATTAGTGTTTATTAGTGTTACTGGTGTGTGTGTGTGTGTGTGTGTGTGTGTGTGTGTGTGTGTGGCAGCACGCCTGCAGTGCTCAGGGCTTACTCCTGGCTCTGTACTCAGGGATTACTCGTGTGTGTGTGGTGTGCGAGCCTGCAGTGCTCAGGGCTTACTCCTGGCTCTGTACTCAGGGATTACGTGTGTGTGTGTGTGTGTGTGTGTGTGTGTGTGTGTGTGTGCAGTGCTCAGGGGCTTACTCCCTGGCTCTGTACTCAGGGATCACTCCTGGCAGGAGTCAGGACCAGATGGGGTGCTGGGGATCAGCCTGACTGGGCTGCATATAGGATATGCATGTGCTATGTGCCCGTAAATGGCTTTTAGGAAGAGGTTTTTTCCCTCTCCTCTTCAGTCACTTCTTAAAGTTTGTGTAACTGAGTTAGAAATTTCATTGTTCTCTGAGGAAGATGGTTAATTGGTTGAGGTTCGCTTGGATTCCATTTCCGAAAGAAAGAAGCAGTGTTTATTGGCAGAATAGGCGATTGAGAGGGATGGGTCGAGGCGGTGTTTGCAGTGGGGGGGTGGGTGTGCCGGACTTGGTCAAATACATGGTTTGTAGCTTCCAAAGTCAGTTGCCTTCTCAGTAGCTTCTCAGAAGACTTCTATAATATCATTTATAATCATTTATAATTTGTGGCCGATTAAACAAGAAAGCAGTTTTGCTCTTAAACAAGAAAGCACTTTTGCTCTTGACCCATTTAATCTCAGAAAATTTATTTCGTGTTTGTTGCATTCCAGTCTTTATTCAAGCTTCATTATAAGGTTAAAGTAGCTGTTTTTCCTTCTAAAATTATTTTTGTGGGCTGGGAAAATGGTTGAAAGAGCTACAGCTCATGCTTTGCGTGTGGGAAGCCCAGACTTGGTCTCTGGTATGACATGGTCCCCTGAGCACCGCTGGGATTGGCCCTGATACCCTAGCCCCTACCCCGAGCACCTAGTTGTGAGTGGTCCTAGAGCACCACTGGGTGTGGCCCTCTAAAGACAAACCAAAACACAGTAAAACATTGCTTTTTTTTTTTTTTTTTTTTTGCTTTTTTGGGTCACATCCGGCAATGCTCAGGGGTTACTCCTGGCTCTGCACTCAGGAATTACTCCCCTGGCGGTGCTCAGGGGACCATATGGGATGCCAGGAATCGAACCCAGGCCGACACAGGCCGGCCGTGTGCAAGGCAAACGCCCTACCTGCTGGGCTATCGCTCCGCCCCAGTAAAACATTGCTTTTAATTGTAGAAATTGTACATGCTACTGCAGATTGGGATAACCCCTGTGTTCAGCTGCTGCTGCTGCTTTTATTGACCACACCAGGCAGTGCTCAGGGATTACTCCTGGTGGTGCTTGGGGGACCATGTGGGATGCTGCAGATTGGACCTAGGTTGGCCACATGCAAGGTACGCATCGTACCTGCTGTGCTATCTCTTCAGCCTCCAGCTTTCTATTTTATTTTATTTTATTTTATTTTTTTTTTTGCTTTTTGGGCCACACCCGGCGGTGCTCAGGGGGTTACTCCTGGCTCTGCACTCAGGAATTACTCCTGGCGGTGCTCGGGGGACCATATGGGATGCCGGGGATTGAACCTGGGCCGGCACAGGCCCGGCCGCATGCAAGGCAAACGCCCTGCCGCTGGGCTATCGCTCCGCCCCCAGCTTTCTATTTTAATGTGGTCTGTTGTAAATGAGTCTGCTGCAAAAGTGAGTGTATGCCAGTGTCAGAGAATATGGATGCCATTCACCTTTATTTATTTTGTGGTGCAAAGGCCTCACACATGCAAGGCAAGTGCTGTCTTGCTTGAGCTAAATCCCTGGCCAGATAACTTTTTTTTTTTCCTTGGGGTCACACACAGCAATACTCATGGCTTACTCCTGGCTCTGCACTCAGAGCCAGGCAGTGCTCAGGGGCCATGGGATGCCGGGGGATCCAACCTGGGTTGGCCGCATGCAAGGCAATTGCCCTCCCTGCTGTGCTATCACTCTAGCCCCCCAAATCACCTTCTTATATTACCTATTGGAGGTTGGGAAAAGTATTTCATGATTTTTGTGATCTGGAAAGATTTGGAAACTGCTTTACAAATAAAGTATGACTGTCAAATATGATAGTTTTGGATTAGTTTAAACGAGGTTTCTTGCTGCCTAACTAAACCTAATTGTGAAATCTGCCTAAGGTGTTAAAATCTCAGGGCAGGGGGCCGGAGGCGATAGCCCAGCGGGTAGGGCGTTTGCCTTGCACGTGACCCGCCTATGCTGGCCCGGGTTCAATCCCAATCATCCCATATGGTCCCCCGAGCACCGCCAGGAGTAATTCCTGAGCACAGAGCCAGGAGTAACCCCTGAGCATCGCGGGTGTGACCCAAAAAGTAAAATCTCAGGGCATATCTGAATTTTTTTTTTTTTTTTTGCTTTTTTGGGTCACGCCCGGCAATGCTAAGGGGTTAGTCCTGGCTCTGCACTCAGGAATTACTCCTGGCAGTGCTCGGGGACCATATGGGATGCCGGAATCGAACCCGGGTGGCACAGGCTGGCTGGCGTGCAAGGCAAACGCCCTACCCACTGGGTTATCGCTCTGGCCCCCCATATCTGATTTTTATCTTTGCATTGTGCTTGCTGGGTCATAGGAATTCAGAAAAAAAGACAGTTTTTGTTTTGAGACCATCCTTGGCTGTTCTCAGCTTACTCCTGGCAGGTTACGGGGGATGACACGCGGTGCTGAGGATCAAACCTAGGTTGGCCACGTGCAGGGCAAACACCCTACCTGCTGTGCTGTACCTCTGACCCAGGAAAATCTTGTTTGAAGGAATGAATGGGTGCAGTTGGCACCATGAGAGTGTTAAAATAGAAGAGGGCATTAAGCAAGAAGAGGGGCACAATGATGTAATAATGGTGAGTTATATCCTTGGGAGAGGAGTGCACTTATATGCACACAGCTGATAATAATGGTGAGTCATATCCTTCGGAGAGGAAGACATACACTCACACACACAGCTGGAAGAATGGCACTAGGAAGGTCAAAGGGGAGATAAGCAGATCTTAGTGGCAAGCAACCATGATAATAGTGCTAGTAACTACCATCTGCTTGGGACCAGAATGATATACAACTTCCATTTTTTTCCTTGTCTTTCTTTCCTTCTTTTTTTTTCCTTGCCACGTGCTGAGACCCCTCTGACTGGGTGCTCCGGAGGTCACTCCCTTACCATGCTTCCAGGGACGGTGCAGAGCCGGGCTCCATCCCTTTTGAGTTGTGCCCTTGTCCTGGCAGTTTCTTTGCCTAGCTAATCTTCGCAAGGGCTTGCGCAGGAATTGGTCTCCCCACCTTACAAATAAGAAGACTGACTTCTAGACAGTTTGAAATAAGTAGCTCAGTTAGAGCCTGGCTTATTAGAGCCTGTCTATTATGTCAAACCATATGAATATAACTGGCTGTTCAAAACTCACTGTTTTTTTGGGGGTTTGGCCCCACTGCTGCTGTAACTTTTGGGGGCTTCTCCAGGCTCTGTGCTGGAGGAACATGTGGGGCCCAGGGATGGGACTGAGATTGACTATCTGAAGGGAAGGCCATAACCTCTGTACTCTTTGTGGCCCCAAACTCTCTCTTACAGAGTGCAAGTGAGCTGTTAGAAGGAATGGATTTGTGGCTCAGTAGTAGAACATTTACCTTGCATCATTTACTGTGTGAGGCCCCAGGTTTGATCCCCTGATACATATGGTGTGTGTGTGTGTGTGTGTGTGTGTGTGTGTGTACACACAACAGATTTCATCTC
This sequence comes from Cryptotis parvus, assembly GCA_021461705.1. Classification (NCBI taxonomy): domain Eukaryota; kingdom Metazoa; phylum Chordata; class Mammalia; order Eulipotyphla; family Soricidae; genus Cryptotis; species Cryptotis parvus. The sequence goes on from JAJIBD010015233.1 coordinate 13,747, forward strand.
ATGAGAGTAAATTGTAGAGACTGATCTTTCCTTGGAATTTTACCGAAATGTAGTTTTTCCCTACTGCATACCACACATACCAGAGAAAATAGCTTCTAGCTTTGTGTCTGCCATAGCAATTCCACACTTTAAATGTGTATTTCCATCAGTGTACTCTTTTTTCAGCAGCAAGGTTTGGGAATTAGGGGAGTTCCCTTTTTTTTGTACAATCAGGATAATTTCCCATCTCTATTTTTTTTCTTTTTGGGTCACATCCAGCAATGCTCAGGGGGTTACTCCTGGCCCTGTACTCAGGAATTACTCCTGGTGGTGCTCGGGGACCATATGGGATGCTGGGGATTGAACACAGATCGGCTGCATGCAAGGCAAACAACCTACTGGCTATGCTATCTATTGCTCCGGCCCCAATTTCCCAACTCTTGTTAATAAGTAACTGATTCAGTAGGATGTATTAACTTTTGTTAATAAGTAACTGATTCGGGGCCAGAGCCATAGCCCAGCGGGTAGGGCGTTTGCCTTGCATGCGGGCGCGGCCCATGCCGGCCCATGCCAGCCCGGGTTCGATCCCCAGCATCCCATATGGTCCCCGAGCACCACCAGGAGAATATCCTGAGTACAGAGCCAGGAGTAACCCCTGAGCATTGCCGGGTGTGACCCAAAAAAAAAAAAAAAAAAAAGTAACTGATTCAGATGCAAGGATAGCCTTGCATGCAGCCGACCTGAGTTCGATCCCTGGCACCCATGAGTACTACCAGGACTAATTTCAGAGTGCAGAGCCAGGAGTAAGCCCTGAGGATTACTGGGCGTGGCTCTCAAACAAACAAAAAAAAAAGCAAAAAACAAAAACACCACCACCACCAAAAAAAAAAAAAAAGACAAAAAAATTGTTTCTGATTTGGAAGGACCCAGAAGAACCTCCAGAGCTAGCAGTGGAAGACGTTGTTTTTGTTTGTTTAGTGTTTGGGGCCACACAGCAGTGCTCAGAGATTGCTCCTGGCTTTGCTCAGGGATCACTTCTGACTGGCTCTGGAATCCCTAACAAAGTCGTCCTTCTTTCCTTCCTTCTTCCTCCCTTCCTTCCTTCCTTCCTTCCTTCCTTCCCTTCCTTCCTTTCCTTCCTTCCTTCCTTCCTTCCTTCCTTCCTTCCTTCCTTCCTTCCTTCCTTCCTTCCTTCCTTCCTTCCTTCCTTCCTTCCTTCCTTCCTTCCTTCCTTCCTTCCTTTCTTCCTTCCTTCCTTCCTTCCTTCCCCCTTCCTCCCCTCCCTCCCTCCCTCCCTCCCTCCCTCCTCCCTCCCTCCCTCCCTCCCTCCTTCCTTCATGGTGGCACTCCCTGTGATACTCAGGGCTGACTTCTGGCTCTGTACTCAGGAACTACCCCTGCAAGTGCTTGGGGGATCACATGGTTTGCTGGGGATTGAACCTGGGTCATCGGCTGTGTGCAAGGCTAGTTAGTACTCTAGCTGTTGTATAATTGCTCCAATCCCCTAAGTTTGTTTCTGACCTGTGAACGACTCAGGAAGGGGCTCTTCCAGCACGTGTGCACCTGCAGCACTTCAGGCCAGCTGCAACTGCACTGTCCGTGCTGTGGGCAGTGGGAGCCTACACAGGGCGTCTGTTTTCTTCACTGCCTGACCTGCTCTGTAGCAGCAGCAGCAGCAGCAGCAGCAGCAGCAGATGGGGGCAGTCTGGAACGCAAAGGGCAGAAGGGTCTTTCCCCTACTCCCTCACCCCCTAGCTGTTGCCCACCTCGGCTGTGCTCTGGTCTCAGTCCTGTTCTCCCCCATTCTGGTGGTGGACACCAAATGGCATCTTGGCTTAGTTCTCATTTCCCTGCTCTGGGAGTGCTCCCTAATACTTCGGACTGAAGCCCTGGGGATCACATCTGTACTGGCTCCATTTACTGGCTCTCAGCTCGCTGGCACAGGCTGAGGAATCTATGCTGACGCTGAGCCCCATAACTCCTTCTTGAGAGGCTTTGACATTTCAGCAGTGAGGGGCTGGGGAGGTGTCTCAAAGGGCTGGAGTGTAGACTGCGTGTGGGAGGCCGGGTGCACCCCCACCTCTGCATATTCCCAGGCACTGACATAGGAATAGCCCCTAAGCACGGCTGTGGGCACCAGCCCCTGTGTACAGTGGGACTATGTTTGCCTCTAGCGTGGCTCTATATTGTATCTCTTAATAGTTATGGAAAAGGAATATGGCTAAAGTGATTGTTTACTGAAATGTGAAAAACAACCAATCCAGTTTCGTTTTGGGTGGTCCCTCACCTTGCAGTACTCAGGCCTTATTCCTGAGAACCATGGTGCTCAGGGGGTCACTCCACTCCTGGGGAGGCATGGGGGTCTTGTGTGGTGTTAGAGCTTGAACCTGGGCCTCTCACATGTAAAGCACGCTCTCCAGCCTGTTGAACTATTTCTCCAGCCCCCTGCAATAAGTTTTATTCAATTAATTAGTGAATTATGTTTATTTTTGTTTGGGACCACTCCTAGCAGTGCTTATGGCTTCTACTGGCTCTGTGCTCCGGGGTCAGTCCCTATTAGTGCTTGGAGTACCATGCGTCATGCTGAGGATTGAACTTGGTTGACCACATGAAAGACAGGTGTCTTAACCCCCTGTCCTATGTCCCTGACCCCAAATGAAAAAAAGCTGAAGTTCTAGCAGGCCTGTAGCGGTGATGTTGGCACAGGGCAGGCAGGATGTGGTGTGGTGCAGGGACATTGTACCACCAGCACAACATTAATGCTGTTATAAAGGATGGTGCGCGATTGAAATAGCACAGATGACCAGTGACCCCATGAGAGGATACTTCATATGACCCACCACAGAGGAATGCGGATCGAAGCCCCCGTGACAGCACTCAGATAAGAAGGCCGCCGCCGGTGTGGGGAGCCCACTCTGACTGGCAGCACCCTGGGGGGAAGATCCCTGCCACTGTGTGTCTTCTGGCCCCTCTGCATGTACGGGGTGGACCCTACCCAGCGGCACAGACAGTAACAGGTTTTCGTGGAACGTAGAGTAATTGGCGTCTGCAGTGCAGCTGGAAAGAAAAAGGATGCAGCTCTTGGGCAAACAGGTCTGGAAAGGTGTGACAGAGTTCCCAGATGACCCAGCAAGTTTATTGTCAGAAGTAAAATGCATGGAGATGTAAAAACTTGTAGCTTAATAGTAAAAGCAATGCTGCTTCTAGTAGCCAAAAAAAAGCTGAAGTCATTTTTGTTTTGTTTCTTTGGTTTTTGCGCCACCCCCCAAAGGTGCTCAGGGCTTACTTCTGGTTCTGTGCTCAGGGTCATTCCTGGAAGTGCCTGGCAGACTATAAGTGTTGCCAGGTGTCAAACCAGGGTCAGCTGGAGCAAGAGAAGCGCCTTCAGCCATGTTTAATCTCTCTGGCCCCAGGTGGAAGTAATTTAAATATTCATCAACTGATGTGTAATCAAAATAGGCTATATCCATACAGTTGGATATTATGTCAACAATAAAAAATTATGTGCTGATAAATACTACATTATTCTCAGTCTGAAATGCCCCTATCATTATAAAACATGCTTATTGTTAAGAACCAGATCAGAAACCCATGTTGTGGTTTTTTTTTTTTTTCTTTTTGGGTCACACCAGAGGCGATGCTCAGGGGATTTCTCCTGGCTCTGCACTCAGGAATTACTCCTGGCGGTGCTCGGGGGGCAATATGGGATGCTGGGGATCGAACCCGGTCCGGCACAAGCCGCCCGCATGCAAGGCAAATGCCCTACAGCTGGGCTATTGCTCCGGCCCCCATGTTGTGTTTTTATGTGAAATATCCAAAAAGAGGTAAATTCATAGCAACAGAAAGTAGATTAGGACATTGCCGGGAGCTGGAGACAGGAGTGTGTGGAGTGACCTCTGGCAGGTCTGGCCTTTCTTAGGGGCGTAATGAAAATGCCTTCAGAATAACTTATGGTTGTGGTTGCGTCACACTGACTCTTAGAGTGATTTAATAGTATGTTGTTGATGACATCTTATTAAAACCTGCTATTTAAAACCAGAAGCCTTCTGTACAAGATGACACCACAGAAAAAATGTAACGCCAAAACTGACAGAAGCAAGGCATGGACGGGAGTATGTACTTAGAACCATCCCTGACAAAAGGTTAATACTCGGTCTGCGAAAACCTACAGAGCAATGAGGAAAAGCACACATTCCAGTAGAAAATTGGAATTGAGCAGGCACTTGCTGAAAAACTTGACTGGAAAGTAAATGTATGCATTTCACTATCACTATCACTATCTTCCGTTAATCATCTATTTGCTAGAGCGGGCACCAGTAATATCTCCATATGTCCTGTCTCATGCTAGTAGAGCCAAAGGCATCCGCTTGCTCAAGGAACATAGAGAGCCTCAAACCATTATATTAGGTCATGGGAATGACCTAATATAAATGTTACTGGTATTTGGCATATCAAATACGACACGAGCAGCTTGCCAGGCTTGCCGTGCAGGTGGCATACTCTTGTAGTCACCTCTAAATAAAGCATTTATTGATGAACCGCGAGCCGG
>JAJIBD010015234.1:0-18094 GCA_021461705.1 Cryptotis parvus
CCTCATAAAAAAAAGGGGGAAAATTAAAGAACGGATGACTGGATAAAGAAACTTTGGTACATCTACACAATGGAATACTATGCAGCTGTTAGAAAAAATGAAGTTATGAAATTTGCCTATAAATTAGATGGAAATGGAGAGGATCACCTTGAGTGAAATTAGCCAAAAGGAAAAAGGCAGATATAGAATGACTGCATTTATTTGCATGATATATAAATATATATAGTGATATATAGCATTTATATATATTATGAAACCAATATCCAAGGTCAGGCAAAACATGGATCAGGAGGTCCTGTAAAAGGTGGAATTTACCACAAATGTGTGGGTGTTGGAGGACAGATTTAGCTATTCTGGGAGTTTTGTTGTTTTGCCCACTCCCAGCTTAATCTATTTAAGTCAAGTTTCATTCTAATGAGACTTCTCTTCTATGTAACACTGCTAGAGGGTGTGGCAGTTACAGAAGTCACCTTGATCGAATAACTTCTGACTTATACATCTACTAAGACTTCTATGTTTTCTAGATTGGGCACAGCTCCTCTTTATACCCACTGCACCCAGCGTGGGACAGTTAGAATTTACCAGGAGACTACCACCCTGGCTACGCTGAGACTATAGGAAGACTATAGGAAGGATCATACTAGTTTGCTCTAAGCAGGCGAGTGTGACCCTTTCAGTACAAGAGAACAAGATACTCAGAATCACCCTGGTGCAGATAATAATAAGAAGGACCTTGTGGGTACCATCTAGATTACATGAAGCTCATGAAGTTAAGATGTATTACTTTATACCAGCCCCTCTCTCCAGTGTTTTACATAAGAGATAATCTTGGTAGAAAGGTTTAGACCCTTGGTATAACCTTTGTTTATATCTGCAATAAGGTGTGGCACTACACTCTGTTTAGAGTTCTTTGTTGACATGACCCTCCCAGTTGGATTACTTTGGTGTACATAAGGGGCTGACTTGAGGCCCCTTCACTTTTGCCTTTTGGGCTTTTTGCTTTTGGCTTTTGGCTTTTTGCTCTTTGGCCTTTTGCTCCTTCTTCTGGGTAGGACTCAGCTCGGGTGAGATCCTCTCTCTTTGGTGGGAGACTTAGACTCTTTTGTATGGTCTAAGTTCAGACCAGAGCTAAAATTTGTTCATTATATTGGAGCGCTGTGGAAGAGCTTTTGTACTATTAAAAGCCTTTTTGGAACTGCACCGGACTGGTGAGTTTTCATCTGTTCTCCCAGCGTCCTCGGAGGTAGAAGAGAACTTCTGTCCCGACACTGTCGGGACCCCAGTGGCAATTCCCGACATGTGGGAGTCAGAGGTTAGGTAAGACAGAGAAGGGAACAGTGTGCTAATAATTGTTGTAAGTGATAATACCAGCTAAGAACTGAGCATTGACTACAGGCAAAAAGATACACATGATAACCTCTAAATGTTTGTATTGCAATCCACAATGGATAAGAGAAGGAAGAGAGAGAGAGAGAGAGAGAGAGAGAGAGGAGATAACCTGCCATAGAGGAAGATTAGGGGATGGGGGGGAGGGAATTGGAGACATGGTGGTGGGAAATGGGCACTGGTGGAGGGATGGGTGCTGGAACACTGTAAGACCGAAACCCAAACATGAACATCTTTGTAATTGTATATCTCACGGTGGTATAATAAAATATTTTTTAAAAAATAAAAAAAAACTTTAAAAAGGTGGGAAGAAATGAGCAGAAACTTCCCGAAATAAATACAAAAGGCTAAAAGATACATGAAAAAAATGCCACATCGGGGCCAGAGTGATAGTACAGCGGGTAGGGAGTTTGCCTTGCACGCAGCCAACCTGGGTTTGATCCCCGGCATCCCATATGGTCCTCTGAGCACTGCCAGGAGTGATTCCTGAGTGCAGAGCCAGGAGTAACCCCTGAGCATTGCCAGGTGTGACCCAAAAAAGCAAAAAAAAAAAAAAAAAAAAAGTCATCACTAATCATCAGAGAGATGTAAATCAAAACAACAATTAGATATCTCACAACACAGAGACTGGCAAATATCAAAAAGAACAAGAAGAAAATGCTGGATGGTCCAGCTTCTTTTGGAAGACAAAATGGGCATTCCTCAAAAAGCTAGAAATTAAGCTTCCATATGACCCAGCAATACCATTTCTGATATTATATATACCCTGGGTCCCAAAATACACAATGTAGAAAATATATCTACACTTCTATGTTCACTACAGCACTATTCATAACAGCCAGAATTTAGAATCAACCCAAGTGCCCAATTACAGATGACTGGACAAAGAAACTATGGTACATCTACACAATGGAATGCTACACAGCTTCCAGGAAAAATAAAGCCATAAAATTTGCTTATTTATGAAGAGTATCATGCTGAATGAAATGAGCCAGAGTGAGAGGGACAGACATATATTGTCACTTGTGGGATATGAAATAAAAGGTAGGTAGGAAATTAATATCCAAGGACAGTAGGAATGAGGGCCAGGAGGACTAGTCCATGGTGGGAAGTTTGCTGAAAGTGTGGGAAGGGGAGGCAGTTAGGACAAAGTGACAACTATGACAATGATAATTGGAAATGATCACTCTGGACAAGAACTGAGTGCTAAAAAGGAGCTAAAGGGATATACATGATAACCTTTCCATATCTGTGTTGCAAAATACAATGCCCACGAAAGTATCTCACAAGGATTCAATTAAAAACATTTTTTTAAAAGAGAGAGTGATCCTTGAGTATAGAGCAGGAGTTAACCCTGAGCATGTGTATGGCCACAAAACTCCCCTCAAAAAAGTATTCAAAAGAATATCAATGAAAATATTAAACCCATGGGGACCGGAAAGATAGTAGAGTGGGTGAGGTGCTTGCCTTGCATGCAGCCAACCTGGGTTCCATCCTTGATATCCCATGTGGTGCCCTGAGCACTGCCAGGAGTAATTCCTGAGAAAAGAGCCAGGAGTATTCTCTGAGCATTGCTGGGGGTGGCCCCTAAAATTAAAAAAAAAATAACAATGCCATGTTGTACCTCTTTTATTTAAAAAGCACAAATTTTAAACTATGACAAAATTATCATTTTTCCTTTATCAAAATTGTCATTGTCACACATGAATGAAGGGCCCATTAGCAAATGGAACCCTTTCCTTTAGAATTTGTTGGTTTTCAATGTTTTACTAAGTGTGGGAAATGGTAATGGCAGACTAAAACTCACCATTGAATATACACAAAGAGACTTAAGTGATAAACTCTAGATATTTGCAGGGCTAGCCACAATGTGTAAAAGAAGAGGGAGAGAGATGCAGAGACAGAGACAGAGAGAGAAAGACAGAGAGAGGAAATGGGGGTACCTGCTATTGAGGAAGCCTGGGGGTGGGCAGGAGGGGGTGGGGTACATTGGTGGTAGAAATGGGGCACTGGTGGAGGGATGGGTACTGGAATACTGTATTACCAAGAACCAATTATGAACACCTTTGTAATTGTATGTCTAACAGTGGTATAATAAATGTATCACTGTCTTCCCGTTCAGCATCGATTTGCTTTCGAGCGGGCACCAGTAACATTTTCATATGTCCTGTCTCATGCAGGTAGAGCCCAAGGGCACCTGCTTACTCCAGGAACATAAAGAGCCTCAAACCATTCCATCAGGTCATGGGAATGAGGTCTATAATTGTTACCGGTATCTGGCATATCAAATACGACATGGGTAGCTTGCCAGGCTCTGCTGTGCGGGTAGCATACTCTTGTAGTCATCTCAAAATCCAGCATTTATTGATGAACCGTGAAGCCGCAAGCAGCTGCGCAAGCCGGGCTGTGATAGGCTGGTCTGCTGGGTGGAATTCTGACGAGGAGGAAGTTCGGATGTGGAAAATGGAGGTCCTCATGGAGTAGGGGGTCGTCTGGCTAGTTGTGAGGCTCTGCTGGGGTGGCCGGCCAGGGCTAGAACCTGACATCCCTCCTGGGCACCTCATGAGCAGCTGGGCACAGTGAGAGCCAGTAGCAGCTCTGCCCCATGTCTGTCCGGTATAATAAAAAATTAAAAAAAAAAGAATTTGTTGGTTTTGTGGTTAAAACAATGAAATTAGAAGGGGGAACATGTAAGAGTATAAGCTTTAGAGTTCAGGTAGAAAGTAAGGTTGAGGGCTTGAGTATAGTGAATAGGAGCTTGTAATTTACCAGGGTTTGATCCTTGGGACCCTGACAGAGGGTCCCCCCTTACCTGCCACCAGGAGTGTTTCCCAGGCACAGAACTAGAAATAAGTCTTGAGCATTGTGGGTGTGGTGCCGCCCTCCCCCCAATAGGGTTGAATCAGATATGCTATTTATTAGCTGTACAATTTTGGGAAAGTTCTTACCTTTACTAGTAGGGTTAAAAGTTCTTATTGCATTGGAATGTTGTTGGAGTCAATAGCTAAGGCATCAAATGAAAAATAAACATTTTAATTTTCTAAATAGCTTCCTTGAGGGCCTTCTGGCCTATGCATCTGTTTTTAAAAAAAACTGTTTGTTTGGGGGGTCACACCCAGTGGTGCTCAGGGTTTATTGCCGGCCTTTGGAGATCCTAGAACTCCAAATCCTGCCAGGACTTCAGGGATCACTCCTGGCAGGATTTGGAGGACCACACACAATACCAGTGATGGATACAGGTCAGCCATACATAAGGCAATACCTTCCTGCTGTGTTATCTTGCTGGCCCCTGTGAATCTATGTTTTTATTTAGGTCAATATGAAAGAGTTTTCAGTTCGAGCCCAGGTAGGCGGCTCCAAGAGGCGGGAATCACTGGGAAGTCGTCAGATGGAGGCGTGGTCGCGCCCTTTCCCCCTCCATTTTGTCAAGCCTGGTGGCCCTGCCCAGGAGCTGCCCGCGGGCCAACATACAGAGCCTCAAAAGCGGCTGGGGAGGCTGGAACTCGGCTCGCGCCAGGCCTAGCTAACCATGGAACCCTGAGGAGGGCAGATGGGTTTTGGGAGTGGGCCCGTCTCCTGTGGGGGGTCCCGGAAGCAGCCAGATGAGACTCGCCCCATCACACTAGCCACCATTTTCGCTGTCCGGACACTGGGAAACTGCCTCACGACCAGATTAACAAAGCAAAACCAGTTCGAGCTCAGGTCATGCGGACGCTTATGCCACGCGGTCCACTAAAATAGTGAAACAGTAATGTCTTTTAATGCACTGCATTTCACGAAGAGCAGGAAAGTTTGGTGGGAAGGAGATATAAAGAGGAAAGAAATGACCTACAGAATCCGCCAAGTAGTTGAGGTGCGGGGGGGGGGAGGGAGGTGGGGACATTGGTGATGGGAGATGGGTTTGGGTGGAGGGTGCGTGTTGGAACACTGTAGAACCAAAACTCTACATGAGCATCTTTCAATTAAAAAAAAAAGGTGGAATCTACCACAAACATGTGGGAATCAGAGGTTAGGTAAGACAGAGAAGGGAACAGCGTGCTAATATTTGTCAAAAGTGATAATACCAGCCTAGAACTGAGCATTGAATATAGGAAAAAAGATATACATGATAATCTCTAAATGTATGTATTGCAATCCACAATGTGTAAGAGAAGAGAGAAAGAGAGAGAGAGAAGAGATAAAGAACTTGCCATAGAGGCAGGCTAGGGGAGGGGGAGGGAAGTGGGGACATTGGTGGTGGGAAATGGGCACTGGTGGAGGGATGGGTGCTGGAACACTGTATGACGGAAACCCAAACATGAACATCTTTGTAATTGTATATCACATGGTGGTGTAATAAAATATTTAAAAAAATATGAAAGAGTTTTAATAGTCTACTTATGAACTAATTCTATAGCTTATGATCTTTATCTTCCATTAGATTCAGTTGATAAAAAATGATATACTTATTGAGATAAGTTTATGTAAACTTTAATACTTCTTCTAAGCATGTTGCAACTTTCCATATACCAAAGAACCAATATCTTTTCCACCATAGACCCTTACCTTCTCCCTGCTTTGAGATTTTTCATACTCTTTTTCCTGATCTTGGTAGGATTATATTTTCCATATTGTAGATTCAGTTTATTAGTAGTAAGTTATCTTGAATATTTTTATATTTCCCTCAAGGAATGTAGAGATTTGATATTAAATAAACCAAGACTTTTTTTGTAATTTAACAATCAAATGATCAATATTGTTGAAAAAAAGGGCATTCTGAATTTGAATGCTCTTGGAAATTACAATCCTTGGTTACAAAAAATCCTTTCAAATTATAATTATTTCATATATCAATTTTCTTGGGATCATTTTATTTAGTGAAAAAGATGAAATCAGAGTTGTATTCTATTTACATGCTTTCTCAAGTATGTCTCTCAAAGTATTTATCATTCAGTAAATGTAAATAATACTCTAGTGAAAGTCATGGTCAGAAAACATTAATTAACTCATTTTACAAGTGGGTAAACTGCAGCCTAATGTGGTTGAGTTGCTTACGGCATCTAGACAAGTCTAGAAAAGTCAGCAGCAGAGGAAGTTCCTAAGCCTGTTTAATTAATATTGTATGCAGGAAATGGTTTTCTCTGAAGTAGAAATCTTTTACTGTGCCAATATGTCCCCTAATGAAATCCTTAAGTTATTTATTTATTTATTTTTTGGCTTTCCTCCTGCTATATTTTTACATGAAAAAAAATGCTTGGAACCTTATAACCTATCAAATTCTTTCCAATATTAATACTCTTGTTTATTGATTTTTGTGTGTCTAACCCTCATCAAGTTCTTCCTCAAGCTATTGTCTGAAATTTTTTACCTTCTAGTGTTTTTTTTTTTTTTACTAAATACTAGTACAAACTATTTTAAAGCTGAGATTTTAAGATTCCATTCAGTAGATTTTTGGCTATTATGTTTTACTTAATACAAGTGCTATGATTAAGCTCAATAGTGAGAATATGGAAACAATTCAAAAGTTCAATGACAGATAAATGGATAAAGAAGTTGTAGTACATGTACACAATTCAGTTGTAAGCTGCAGCAACTGCAGTTTGCTACAATTTGGATGGAGTTGGAGGTCATCATGTTAAGCAAAATAAATCAGAAGGAAAAGGACAAACAGTGGATGATCTCATTCATCTGAGATATTCAGAGAGACAAAACAACGGAATAGACATTATTAAATGATGATTAGCCCTGGATTACAAAACTCAAGTTAACCCAGAAGTGAGGGATGAGTGCAGGGGAGATGAAGAGTCAGACTAGAAGGGTCATAAGGTCCGTGTAGAGTCTTGGGTACTTTGGTGGTGGTTCAGGTACTTGACACATCAAACCTAGAAATCTTAGTAACATAATTTAAATTGTTTTACCTAAATCACTGTATCACTGTCTTCCCGTTCATCATCGATTTACTCGAGCAGGCACCAGTAACATCTCCATATGTCCTTTCTCATGTGAGTAGAGCCCAAGGGCACCTGCTTACTCCAGGAACATAAAGAGCCTCAAACCATTCCATCAGGTCATGGGAATGAGGTCTATAATTGTTACTGGTATTTGGCATATCAAATACGACACGGGTAGCTTGCCAGGCTCTGCCGTGAGTTGGCTATTAAAACTTTCAAAAATCAACATAGGGCCAGAGAGCTAGTCCATCGGGTAGGGCGTTTGTCTTGCACGCAGTCGACCTGGGTTTGATCCTTGACATCCCATATGGTCCCCCATGCTAGCCAGGAGTAATTCCTGAATATGCCTGCAATGGGGGCAGGCAGGGTTTGGGTGGGTGTGTTTGGGAATTGGGTGGTGGGAATTGGCATTGGTGGAGGGATGGATTCTGTAACACTGTATTGTAGAGACCCAATTATGAACATCCTTGTAATTCTACATATCACATGGTATAATAAGGATTGGGGAAGATGAAGGAGAGACGAAGAGAGACAGAGAGAAAGGGAGCGAAGGAAGAAATGCCTGCCCCGGAGCTTGGAGAGGGGGAATGTGGGGACATTGGTGGTGGGAATGGGGCACTGGTGAAGGGATGGGTGCTGGAACAATATATGACTGAGACCCAATTATGAACATCTTTGTAATGTTGTTCTCGTGGTGGTAAAATAAAAATTTAAAAAAAAAAGAGAGCGAGCGAAGCGAAGGCAGAGTGCCTGCCATTGAGACAGGCTGGAGGAAGGAGGTGGTGGGAGGGAAACTGGGGACATTGGTGGTGGGAAATGTATATGGATAAAGAGATGGGTACTGGAACACTGTATGACTGAAACTCAATCATGAACAACTTTGTAACTGTGTATCTCATGATGATTCAATTTAAAAAAAGAGAGATGGGGCCGGAGCAATAGTCCAGCGGGTATGGTGTTTGCCTTGCATGCAGCCGACCCGGTTCGATCCCGGCATCCCATATGGTCCCCCACACAGTGCCAGGAGTGATTCCTGAGCGAAGAGCCCGGAGTAACCCCCTGAGCATCGCTGGGTGTGACCAAAAAAGCAAAGAGAGAGAGAGAGACAGACAGACAGACAGACAGACAGACAGACAGACAGACAGACAGACAGACAGAGAGAAAGAGGCTGGAGAGTGCAGGGGTGGGTTCCGGGGAGGGAATCACACCAGAAATGTTCAGGGTTTACTCCTGCCTCTGCTCTCAGGGATCACTTACCAGCAGGATTCTGGCGACCATACGGGATGCCAGGGATCAAACCTGGGTACAAGGCGAACACCTACCTGCTATACTATCAGTCTGGCCCCTAACTTCATTTTTTTAGACTTTGAAACTAAATGATTAACTTAGCTATTTAGTATACTTTATCATAAAGGTAAAGGAACACTGGGTCCTAGAAGAGTTGACCAGTCTACCTATAACCACAGAAAATCTGCTTCCTGGGAAACAGAACCAATATAGCTGTAATTGAGGGTAATGGTGAATTCTGTATTGCAGTGTCATGGGACAGAGCGATTGTACAGCGGGTAAGGTGTTTGCCTTGCACATGGCCGACCCGGTGGATCCCCAACATCCCATATGGCCCCCGAGCACTGCACTGAGTGCAGAGCCAGGAGTAACCCCTGAGCATCGCTGGGTGTGACCCCCCAAAAAAAAGACCGGTGCTGCCTTGCAAGTGGCTGACCCTGATTACTGCTGGCACCCCATGGTCTCCCAAACACTGGTAGGAGCAACCCCCTGAACATAACTCTGCACCTCTCTCCCTCTACTTTTACACATTGCGGCTAGCCCTGCAGCTTTTAGGGCTATCGCTTAAGTCTCTGTGTATATCCAATGGTGAGTTCTAGTCTGACATTACCATTTCCCACACTCAGTAAAACACTGGTATATATTTATATCCCATTAATGAATGCAGTCGTTCTTTATCTGTCCTTTTCCTAGAAGTGAATGATTTTTTCCCTATTACATATATAAAGAGACTTGAAAAACAATGAAACATTACAACAATTTTCATTGTGCTTGGGTACCATATAGGATGCTGGGGATCAAAACCGGTTGACTTTGTGCAAGGCAAACACCCTTACTGCTGTACTATGATTCCAGGATTTAACATTTTGTTGGGTAATACACAAATCTAGAAGTGAATGATTTTTAAAAATTTTTTATTATACCACAGTGAAACGTACAATTACAAAGGTGTTCATAATTAGTTCTTGATAATACAGTTTTCCAGCACCCATCCCCCCCACCAGTGCCCCATCCCCACCACCAATGTACCCACACCCCTCCCGCCCACCCCCCAGGCTGCCTCAATAGCAGGTACCCCTTTGTTGTTTTGCTCACTCCTAGCTTAATCTACTTAAATCAAGGTTCATTCTAATGAGACCTCCTCTTCTAAGTAAACACTGCTAGAGGGTGCGGCAGTTACAGAAGTCACCTTGATCGAATAACTTCTGACTTATACATCTACTAAGACTTCTATGTTTTCTAGATTGGGCACAGCTCCTCTTTATACCCACTGCACCCAACATGGGACAGTTAGAATTTACCAGGAGACTACCACCCTGGCTACGCTGAGACTATAGGAAGACTATAGGAAGGATCATACTAGTTTGCTCTAAGCAGGCGAGAGTGACCCTTTCAGTACACAAGAACAAGATACTCAGAATCACCCTGGTGCATATAATAATAAGAAGGACCTTGTGGGTACCATCTAGATTACATGAAGCTCATGAAGTTAAGATGTATTACTTTATATCAGCCCTCTCTCTCCCCAGTGTTTTACATAAGAGATAATCTCCTTAGTCCTTGGCATAACCTTTGTTTATACCTGCAATAAGGTGTGGCACTACACTCTGTTTAGAGTTCTTTGTTGATATGCCCCCTCCCGGTTGGATTACTTTGGTGTATATAAGGGGCTGACTTGAGGCCCCTTCACCTTTTGCCTTTTGGGCCTTTTAGCTTTCGGCTTTTGGCTTTTGGCTTTTTGATCTTTGGCCTTTTGCTCCTTCTTCTGGGTAGGACTCAGCTCGGGTGAGATCCTCTCTCTTTGATGGGAGACTTAGGCTCTTTTGTATGGTCTAAATTCGGACCAGAGCTAAAATTTGTTCATTATATTGGAGTGCTGTGGAAGAGCTTTTGTACTATTAAAAGCCATTTTGGAACTGCACCGACTCGTGAGTTTTCATCTGTTCTCCCGCGGCCCTCGGAGGTAGAGGAGAACCTCTGTCCTGACACTGTCGGGGACCCCGCGGCGATTCCCCGACAATAAATACCTGTACATACCTGTAAATCCTCTGTGCTTGTGCATTACCTGCTCTTTCCTCTTTCCTTACCTGGTTCCTCTTTCCTTACTGTGCTCCTCTTTCTTTACTCTATGTGCCTCTGTCTCCTGAGTTTCCTCAGGGTGGTGGTGGTGAGTGTTCAATTTTGTAACTGATGAGGTTGGTAGGGTTCTAGGTAAACAGAAATTTAACATGTTTGTAATGCTAAGTACAATTAAAAACTTGTAATTTAAAAAATTTATCATCAAGGGGCTGGAGCTATAGTACAGCAGGTAGGACGTTTGCCTTGCACACGGCTGACCCGAAGTTCGATCCCCGGCATCCCATATGGTCCCCCAAGTACCACCCAGAGTAATTCCTGAGCATTGCTGGGTATGACCCAAAAAGCAAAAATAAATAAATAGATAGATAAATAAATAAATAAAAATTCATCATCAAGAGAAAAATACCTTATAATGTCTACTGATGATGTGTTCGCCCATGAAATCTGGGAATATTTTACTTTTGGTATCATCAAAATGGGATTGTGACCTCCAGGACTATGCATTAGAGGGAACTGGGATCTGGATTCAGGAGGAAAGTGTCAAAAATCACAGAAGTTCTATGAAATTCAGTAATTAAAAAACGAATTTTTAAAAAGGATTTTTAAAGTTTTTATAGAGGGCTGAAGAGCTAGAGCAGGGTGCTTAAGAATAAAGCAGGATTAAGGTCTTTGCCTTGCATTTTGCTGACCTTAGTTTGAATCCCTAGCACCATGTATGATACCCTCAGCAATGGCAGAAATTACTCCAGCAGAGTGAGGACTAAGACCTGAGCACTGCCGGGTGTGGCTTAGTGCCCATCCCTCAAAAAAGTTCTAATAAAACTTTTATTTTCTATCAATTTGTTTAATCAAATTGATCATGTATTTTATGAAGCAAAGAGCTAAGTATTAAAAAATGTGTGTTATCTTCATGTTTTTGAATACCCTATAGTTGAAAACTTTTTACTGTTATGTGTATTTTTTCTTTTTGGGGCCACACCCAGTGGTGCTCAGTGGTAATTCCTGGCTCTGCACTCAGGAATCACTCAGAAATCACAAGGCAAGTGACTTACCTGCTGTACTATCTTTTTTTGGAGTTTGTATTTTTCATTTGGTTGCTGAATGATGGAAGATATGTATTTATTTGTTTATTTATTTATCTATTTATTTATTTTGCTTTTTGGGTCACACCCATCAATGCTCAGGGCTTACTCTTGGCTCTGCACTCAGGAATTACCCGGGCGTGCTTGGGAGATCATATGGGATGCTGGGGATTGAACCCAGGTCGGCTGTGTGCAAGGCAAATGCCCTACCCACTGGACTATTGCTCTGGCCCAGTATGGAAGGTCTTAGTCCAACTACTCTCCGTTCCTAAGACTTCTGAGTGACATTGCATGAACATTAGAGGGTAGAGGGGGAAGTTGATACTTTAGAGTGACAAACAGTAAGAAGGATAACATTTGCAACATTCAAATTCTTCTAAAGCATGAATCTAACTTTTGACATATTTGTATCCAGGGAAATACAGATATTTCAGAAGCAGGATAAATAATTCTACATATAAAATTCCTACATAGGATAACCGATAAAAGAATGGCTCCTAAGTACCAGAGATACAGAGCTTAAGGCACTTGCCTTGCATGCGACTACAATTGTAATAGTTCAAATCCTTGCACTTCATATTGTCTTCCCTCACAGGGCCAACCACACACACACTTTTTTTTTTAAATGTCAACCAGATATATATACATATGTATTTCTTCTTGGGCCTCTGGTTTCATAATGAAAACTACTCTGATATATCAGATGTGTACACATATGTGTGTGTGTGTGTTATATATATATCAGATGTGTATATATAGTCTTCATTAGTTTTTATTATTTGCACTATCTCTACTCCATCAACTAAAACATTAGTTTGTTAATCACTGTCTATCACTGTCTTCCCATTCATCTTTGACTTGCTCGAGCGGGCACCAGTAACATCTCCATATGACCTGTCTCATGCAAGTAGAGCCCAAGAGAACCTGCTTGCTCCAGGAACATAAAGAGCCTCAAACCATTCCATCAGGTTATGGGAATGAGGTCTATAACTGTTACTGGTATCTGGCATATCAAATACGACACGGGTAGCTTGCCAGGCTCTGCCGTGGTGGGTAGCATAAACTTGTAGTCATCTCAAAATCCAGCATTTATTGATGAACCGTGAAGCCGCAAGCTGCTGCGAGCCGGGCTGTGATAGGCTGGTCTGCTGGGTGGAGTTCTGACGAGGAGGAAGTTCGGATGTGGAAAATGGAGGTCCTCATGGAGTGGGGGGGGGGTCGTCTGGCTTGTTGTGAGGCTCTGCTGGGGTGGCGGGCCAGGGCTAGAACCTGCCATCCCTCCCGGGCACCTCATGAGCGGCTGGGCACAGTGAGAGCCAGTAGCAGCTCTGCCAGAACTAAAGTATATTCTACTATACAATGACTTATTTCTTTAATTTAAATTTCAAGTCATTAAAAGCCTTTCATAGATAACAAAGAAATAACAACAGTGCTAGCTTATCATAGCTCTGGTAAGGGTAGACACAAATTTCCAAAGAACAATTAGTTTTTTCTTTCTTCTTTTTTTTGCTTTTTGGGTCACACCCGCGGATGCTCAGGGGTTACGCCTGGCTCTGCACTCAGGAATTACTCCTGGCGGTGCTCGGGGGACCATATGGGATGCCGGGATCGAACCCGGGCTGGCGTGGGCTGACTGCGTGCAAGGCAAACGCCCTACCTGCTGGGCTATCACTCTGGCCCCCAATTAGTTTTTTCTAGTCCTTCAAAATCCTTTTAAAAAATCCTTCTAAGGACAAAATTCATGAACCAATAGCTGTATTGTTTTTGTAATTTGTAAGTGTCATATAAAAAATGTCACCCATCTAAGTGAGTGCTAAAGATGTAAAAAACTATAGTTAAATCGTACTCATCTAAAAAATAAGTATTTGTCAAAACATTTTTCCTCTAAAAATTGATTAGCAGTTTTATAATATTTTAAAATAACTGTCTTTTGGGCCAGAAACATAGTACAGGAATCATGGTGCTTTCCTTGCATGCAGGTCATCAAGATCTGAGGCACCACCTATGATTTTCGAGCAATGGGGGGATCCTGAGCACTGCTGTGTATGGCCCAAAATAAAAATTATTTCCATTTAAGAAGCAATTCTCTTTAATTCATCTCTATTTTGCTCATTTTCATTACCCTTATGTTTTTTTTTCTTTCTTTTTGGGTCATACCCCACAATGCTCAGGGATACTACTGACACTGCACTCAGGAATTACTCCAGGCAGTGCTGGGGAACCATAAGGGATGCTGGGGATCGAACCCAGCTTGGCCACATGCAAAGCAAACCCCTACCTGCTCTGCTATCACTCCGGCCCCTATACGTTTATGTTTGTGGTCACATTTTGCAGTGCTCAGGGGATAATTTCATTTCTTCTTTTTTTTCAGTTTGTTAATACATCTAAAATACATTATACATGTTAATACAGCAAAGTAACAACGGGATTTAATTGTTCATTTTTAAAAATCCAACAGCTTATCAACAGAAAGTACCTACCATCTATAGCCTCATTTAAACTTTTTCTTTGCGGGGAGAGCAGCTTGGACTTGGTGTTTGGACTGGAAGCACTTCTAGGCAGTGCTTCCAGTGTAGTATACTAAACACACAGCGGAGCTTCAGCCCTTTGAGCCATCTATCTACTCTAAACACTCTTTTGACTTTACAGGGACTGAATGATTTAAAATTAGTTTTACAAAACTAATACTGCAAACGTATTTTGCAGTAGTATAGTACAGCAGGTAGGACGTTTGCCTTGCACGACGGCTGACCCGAGTCCGATCCCCGCATCCCATATGGTCCCCCAAGTACCACCCAGAGTAATTCCAAATAAACAAATGTACAAATAAACTCCTTTGATAGTTCAGAATAATGTTAGTGTTTTTCCTATCCATGCTGCCCAGGGCATTCTGAGAGTTCTGGCATTTATCTAGTTCCATTAACAGATTTTATTTTATTTTTTTTTTGGGTCACACCCGGCAATGCTTAGGGGTTTCTCCTGGCTCTGCACTCAGGAATTACTCCTGGTGGTGCTTGGGGGACCATATGGGATGCCAGGGATCGAACCCGGGCCAGCATGAGCAGGCTGCGTGCAAGGCAAACGCCCTACCCGCTGGGCTATTGCTCTGGCCCCCATTAACAGATTTTAATTAATTTATTTATTTATTTGCTTTCTGGGTCACACCCGGCGACGCTCAGGGGTTACTCCTGGCTCTTTGCTCAGGAATTACTCACGGTGGTACTCGGGACCATATGGGATGCCGGGGATCAAACCCGGGTCAGCCGCATTTTGCTCAATGCAAATGCCCTCCCTGCTGGGCTATTGCTCTGGCCCTAACAGATTTTTCTTTATTGGTTAATTTTTGGGCCACACCCCTCACACCCCTATCTGCTCAGCAGTCACTACAGGCATTGCTTGGGACACTATATATGGTACTGGGAATTGGACCTGGGTTGGCTGAGAGCAAGGCAAGTGAACTACCCATTGTACTATCTCTTTGGCCCCAGATTTTGCTTTAGAGGTTTGTGTTTCTGAGGGGCAATCAAATAAACATGAAGGCCACTAGGATTCTTTTTTTTTTTGCTTTTTTTTGGGTCACACCCTGCGATGCTCAGGGGTTACTTCCCTGGCTCTTCGCTCAGGAATTACTCCTGGCGGTGCTCAGGGGATCATAGGGGATGCCGGGGATCGAACCCGGTTCAGCCGCATGCAAGACAAACGCCCCTACCTGCTGTGCTATCGCTCCAGACCCAAGGCCACTAGGATTCTGATGTCAGAAAATAGTTTATTGAAGGGGCCCAGCATAAAACAAAAGTGAATGTCAAATTGCAATTATGTTCCATCTTGAAAATAAACTCATTTTTCTCCATGCATAATTAGTTGCATGTACTGCCTTTAGACAAACGTATTTGCTGCTTGTAATTTTTTGTGGTTTAAACTTAGGTGCTTCAATATAATAAACTAATAATTATATATATAAATTATATATATACACACATATAACAATACGTGAATAACTTTTTTTTTTACTATTTTTTTTTTTTGGGTCATACATAGTGATACTCAAGCTTAGTTCTGGCTCTGCATTCAGAGATTTCTCCTGGCAGGGATCAGGGAACCATACAGGATCATATAGGGTGTGAGGGATCAAACTGGTCCTGGGCAAGGAATGCATCCTACCTGCTGTACTAGTGCTCTAGCTCATAACACATTATTTTAAAGCATCTTAAAATTTCTGTTACTGGGGCCGGAGTGATGGCACAACGGGTAGGGCATTTGCCTTGCATGCGGCTGACCTGGGTTTGATCCTCAGCATCCCATATGGTACCTGAGCATTGCCGGGAGTAATTCCTGAGTGAAGAGCCAGGAGTAACTACCCCTGAGCATAGCTGAGTATGACCCCCAGCCCCCAAAAAAAAAAAAGAAAGATAATTTATTACTGCCAATTCTTTCCAAAAATCTCAGAAAGCCTGTACCACTTTCTAGAGCTATCCATCAATTGTTATGAGATGTCGGCAGTTAATAGTGACTTTTAAAACTGTTTCATCTTCAGTTTGGGTGACTGGCATGATAAGAATATCTGAAAGGTTAGCAGGAATACACAGTAAGATTTAAGAAATTACTAAAATCCATCCCAGAATTTGCAGTGACATTAAACATATAATGCTAGCTCCTAAATACTAATATTAGAATCAACAGTATATTTCAAACAATTACCTTTATTTTGTTTAGCTAATGACCAGTAACACTAAAAAAAAAAAAATTTGCATTGACTGCCGAGGAAAACATTTTCTTTTATAAACGTAAACATTTATTTATTCATTTACTGTGGTATCGGGGCTTAAACATGGTACCTCACACATGCAAGGCATATGGTCTACTGTTGTGCCACATGCTGGACCCTGGAAATTTTTTTTCGTAAGTAAAGTGATGATAAAAGTAAATAAATTCCTTTCAAAAGACATCTCCAAAAAGGGTCTACAACTTCAAAATGTAGCTTAACTTGGTTTAAAAAAAAAACTCAATTCCCACCACATGGGTTCCTGAGCATCACTGGGAACAGTCCCTCCACACGGATGTGGGAATAGCCCCTAAGCACTGCGGGATGTGGTCACCAAAAACACAAATAAAATCACCAGTAATTGCTCCACTGAGACGAAAAATATTTTTATTTTGTTATTTCTAGATTTTCCGGGTCAAACCGAGTGATGCTCAGGGGGTTAGTGGTAGCTCTGCACTCAGGAATTACTCCTGGCACTGCTTGGGGAACCATATGGGACGGCAGAGGAGATCACACCTGGGTCGGTGCATGCAAGGTAAATGCCCTACCAGTTGGACTATCGCTCTGGTCCTTTGATTTTTATTTTAGAAGCTTTCTAGTAACTGCAACATTTTATTTCAGTCCTCGTGGTAGGGTCTTTTGACAAAGCTAGTATGAGGAATCACAGAGTATAAAACTAATATATTGGATATGGAGCAACCTACATTTCCCCCAAGGCTCTGTGACAGAAGCAGCTACTGCTGGTGTGTCTTCGGTTATATCTAGACTTCGTATGCAGTGTTTACTGACTAAACACAGACACACATTGGTTTTAGGGACACTGGCTCTGTTCTCAAGGCGATTCTCCCCACCCCATGCTGCCCCAACAACACACACTCAGCCACCTAGCTCCATTCTCAAGGTGAAAACACTTCCCCTGCCACAGCTTTGGTTTTAGGGATATACATCACAGTGGTGCTCAGGGGCTTACTCCCGGTTTTCTTCTCAAGGATTACTCTTGGTGGTGCTTAGAATTCTCACATAAAGATTTTAATTAAATTGCCACCACAAAGCAAAGTTCTATATATGCATAACATATATAACTTTATTAAATGTGAGCATATTACAAAAACTATATAGGAATATACAGAAAAAATACATGTAAGGTATCAGGATTATGTTTCTTTTTGTTATCTGTAATGCACTCAAAACAATCACACTGAGGTAGGGCTATTTTCACTTTAGAGAATCTTATATAAATGTATTTGTTCAAGAGCTTCCCTGTCAATATCCTTGTCGGGTATACATCATAGTTCAGAGGCACCTCTTCAACCCAGGATGATAATGGTATATTAATCTGGAAAATAAGAAGAAAAACAGAGTGATTCTTTTCTCTGAATTTCAAGAAAACAGTTTGGCTGTTGCAAGGCAAGGGCCTTAACAACTGTACTATTCCTCTGGCCTCTAATATAATTATTTTTGTAACATAACCTGTATAATGGTTGTCCTTAGGTTTAAAGAATGAAAACTAAAAACAATAATGGAAATCACAGAGAACAGAAGAACTGTTCAGTTAAAACCATCGACAC
>JAJIBD010015235.1:0-19670 GCA_021461705.1 Cryptotis parvus
CCAGCTGGCACTCAGCTCCAGAGCTGGCTCGGTCCGACTCAACCTCTCTCCAAATTAGTTTGCATTACTAGGAAACACATGAGGACCGGATGACCAAGTCTCGAAACGCTACTGAGTCGTAGCTGGCATGCTACTCTCCTCACGCCTGAACTACTGAGCCCCTTAGCTGGCATCTACCCTCTTCATGCCCGAACAGGACACAGAAACCGCAGGTTCCTTAGCAATGGGAGCCATTTAGCGAGTGACCAGCTCTCCAAATGCTGGGTGGTTTCCTCCACCAGCCGGAAAGGTGTCAGTTTTGCTTTCTGTTCAGCTCAAAGAATGATGCAAAGCCGGTCAGAATGCTTGTCACAGCGCTGGAACACAGATGACGTGGGGAGCAGAGGAAGAGGGGGAGAATACCAGGTAAGTTTCTTCCCCACTAGGGGCCAGAACGATAGTGCAGTGGGTAGGGCGTTTGCTTTGCACGCGCCAATCCGGGTTCGATCCCCGGCATCCCACATGGTCCACCGAGCACCGCCAGGAGTAGTTCCTGAGTGCAGAGCCAGGAGTATCCTGAGCATCGCGGGTATGACCCAAAACAAAGTTTCTCCCCCACTCAGGCCTGAGTTCTGTCAGGGTCTCACATCTCTACATCTTGGGGAGGATTGGTGCTCTGGGAGTTGTGAGTCTGTGTCTTAAGCAACAGCACAGTGTGTTCAATAAAACTTTTATTCTGTACAATATATATATATATATATATGTGATTTTAAATATATCTATACACACACTATATATACATATGAATGTATATGTATATATACACACATATGCACACACATAATGTGTATACATATGCAAGAAACATCAGCCAACAAATCCCTGAGTCCGTGGAACCCAGGACACTACAAAGGGAAAGGAGACTCCATCCCCTAACAAGTACGAAAATATGGCAACTGCTTTCCCTTCCCTCCAGGTTCCCTGCAACAGAGGGAAAGGGACCGATCATTGCAGATTACACGAACAAGAGGACTCCACATGGGGAGGGGGAGAGAGAGAGTGAGAGAGAGAAGAGATAAAGAACCTGCCATGGAAGCAGGCTGAGGAAGGGGAGGGAAGTGGAGACATTGGAGGTGGGAAATGGGCACGGGTGGAGGGATGGGTGCTGGAACACTGTAGAACCGAAACTCAAACATGAACATCTTGTAATTGTATATCTCACGGTGGTATAATAAAATGTGTTTTTTAAAAGGACTCACATGGGAGCAGGAAAATGGTGCAAAATGTGTCAGGATGGTGAGATGTGGGATGGGTCCCCCGCCACCAAGCTGGGGGAAAGTGAAACAAACTGACCCGACACTAAAACCAACATCACTGCAGAGGAGGGGCCGGTGGACATGCAGCTGACCTCTGGTCGGCCAAGCCTGAGCTCAGCAGCCCCTCACCTGGGCCAGCGTGATAAATAGCACCTGTGGGGCCTTGACAGCAGAAAGTGGGATGTGGCCCTTGAGTGAAGGGAAGGGAGACTGGAGGCAGAAGCAGGCGTCCTGACTCAGCACAGGGTGGGAACACTGTCATTCACGGTTCCTGTGCCATTTCTTCAAGACCCTGGGCCACCCGAGGGCCAGATGTCTTTTGTCCAGAGTCTGGTAGCAACAGGCAACTTGCGTGGCCTTATGAAGAGGTAATGAAAAGAAGTGCTCTCAAGGACCACCCTGGCGGGCAGGACATTGCCCGAAGTCCCGGGGCCGAGATCAGCAACTTGTAGCAGACAGGCCGTGGTTGCCAGGATCGATGACCGACCAGGTAGACACGCAGCTGCTGAAGAGGACCCTGGCATCTCCCTCAGGGCTGCCTCTCTGGCCACGCCAAGCTTGGCACCTCTCCAGAAAGCTGGCCGGGAGCAAGTAGCACAGAGCACTACTCTGCCGAGCCCATTAATACACAGAGCCACCGGCGTGGGGGGCAGCTCCTAGTGTATTGTAGGGACAGCAACAGCTGGGCCTGCTGGACTTGTTCAGAAGCCCATGTTGGCTTGGGCCTCTCCGGCAGCGATGGCTTGCACGTCTGTGACATGGCCAATGCCCTTGGTGACACCCTCCCGGAACAGCAACTTGGCACCCACCTTCAGGTATTCTGGGTGCTTCAGGAAAGCGGAAGCAGACCACTGCCTTCTCCCCTGTCCGCAGCTTGTCCTGCAGCAGACAGGTGGTCACTGGTCCTGGCCTATCCCATTTGCTTCCCTCTACCTGGGTCTTAGCAGCTTTTTCCCACCCTCACTGGGAGCTCTGTCTCTGTGGGGTCAGTTCCCTAAGAGTTGGGGAGGGAAATTCTGACTGTTTCCTGGGAAAATGAGTGTGGCTGGGTCCCCACTCACCTTGGCATGGATCTTTTCCACCACTGCCGTCTGACGGACGTTGCCCACGTGGACGGTTACCTGGAAGCCTCGCCGGAAGGTGGTGGCGTGAAACAACAGGACTATCTCTGCCTCGAACACTGAGCAGATGGTGGGGTTCATCTCGGGACTCACCATCACCATGCCCTGGGGAGGCACAGCCCCAGACTCAGGCAGGACAGGCCTCTAAATGGTCGCCCCAGAACCTTTTCAGCTCTTGAACTTATTCTTCCTCCAGAGCTCCTAACAATGTTCCCCACAGAACACAGTCCAGGGCTGGAGGAGATGGCTCAGAGGACTGGAGCACAGGCTGTACGTGGGGGGCCCTGGGTGCCATCCTTGGCACTGCACGGTCCCTTGAGTAGAACCGGGGTAGTACCAGGAGTGACCCCGAGCATGGCTATGGTCCAAAGAAAATGTTTGAAACTTTCCTCCTGGAGGGAGCCCCCTATGTCCTGCTGCCGTTTGCTGCTTTGTACTCTGGGGGTCCTGGAACCTTAGGTCGGTCCCCGGTGATTCCTAGTTAATGGTCTGTTTCCTGAGCATTCCTAAGATTTTTTTTTATGCACGGTCTGTCTGGGCACCAGATTCTTGGGGCAGAGACCACGCTTCCTTGAAGTCCCAGAAGCAAGTCTCCCAGACGCTTCTCTCGCTTCCCAACCCGCCCTCTCAACTCACCTTCGAAGCAGCGCTCGGTCAAAGTCCCCAGGGCCAGCGTGGCAGCCTGGCCAGCGCGCAGCACCCGGCACGCAGAGCGGTTCCGCTGGATGCTGCAGACCCTCAGCTCCAGGAAGCGGCCATCGTCTGTGGGGCCCACCACCAGCTGGTCCCCTTCTCGGCAAATCCCACTGTGGTACGCAGGTGGTTCAGGGTCAGCTGAGGCTCCTCTCCCGCCTCCTCTGCTGGGGTCCCCAGAAGCCCTTCCCTTCCCAGATGGGGTCCTTCAGGTAGGGAAAGGGAACGCCGACTGTGTGCAGGAGGCAGTGGAACCAGTAGATCCTGAGGGGCTTCTCATTTTTAGAGGCTGACAACACTCTTGTTTTACTTCCTTGGGCCCAGGGCTCCAAGACTCTCTGCCAGCAGCCCAGAACCCTCCGCTAGCCCCAGGGAGAGCTGCAGGTAAGCGAAGCTGTGCACTTGGCGGGGGGGGGCGGCTCTGACTCCTGGCTGGGGCATCCCTACACAGGCAAAGAGGAGTGAGAGCAGGCAGGGCCACTAACCTGGAAAGGGTTCCTCCAACAACCGTCCCCACCTCTGGGACTGTGTAGATTTCATCCACCTGAAGCCACAGAAACAGCTGTGAGTGTTCTGCCAAGCAGAGCAAGCGGGTCCCACAATCTCTCAACAGACATGGGGTGTGGGGGTCCCGGGGGGGGGGGGCGCTATAGTGCTGGGAATTTGCGTGTGCTCCCCGCCGGCTACCTGGAACTCGGTGAGCTGCTGCATGAGCTCCTCCTGCTCCTTACTGTTGGTGAGCGGAGGGAGGATGTTCAGAAAGACTTTGAGCAGATCCAGGCTCTCTCCAGACACGCTGGACAGTGTGAAGATGGGGGTGACACTGCAGGGGCGAGAGGGATGGACACAGGAGTTCACCCAGGCAGGGAAACGGGGTCTCTCAGGGAGGCTAGGGCTCCCTTTTCTCTGCTAACCGCCTCGAGCCTGGGACCCACCCTGTGAGCACCCCATCCCAAACCCCAAAACCCAAGGGAGAGGGAGATGCCTGGCACGCAGCCCTGACTGCCAGAATTCCAGGGAGCACCAAAGGTCCATGCTGGCCTGGAGGTGGGGGGATCTCAAGCAAATCTCCCAGCACCCCAAAGGGTCAGAAATGGAGAAATGGAGCGCCCAGAAATGGGGGCCGGAGGCGATAGCCCAGCGGGTAGAGTGTTTGCCTCGCACGCAGCCGGCCTGTGTCGGCCCAGGTTCGATCTCCGGCATCCCATATGGTCCCCTGAGCACCGCCAGGAGTAATTCCTGAGTGCAGAGCCAGGAGAAACCCCTGAGCATTGCCGGGTGTGACCCAAAAAGCAAAAAAAAAAAAAGAAAAAAAGAAATGGAGTGCCGAGTGCAGCCAGGAGGGGTGGCGGAGTGGGCAGGAGGGGGCTGTCCCTGGTCGCAGGACTCTGAGATGCAGACGGCTTACTTGGGTGACTGGGCAAATTGCTGGGCGGCAGTGACAGCATCGTCCTCGGAGGTGACCAGCATAGGGACCTTGTGGCAGCCAGGCTGCTTGAGGACCCGCTCAAGCTGGCGGACGGTCCTCTCCACAGTGCTCCTGGCACACAGGTCCACCTTGCTGACCACGATGAAGAAGGGCACTTTCAGGGCCAGGGCCAGCCCCAGATGCTCCCACGAGGTGCCAGCTGCCTCAGAGGAAGAACACAGGCGGCAGGAGAGGAGTGAGAAGGCGGGCAACGGGCAGTGTGCACTGGGCCCCAGCCAGGGCCCACTGCGTGAACATACCGATGCCAGTGTTAGCGCTGACGGGGAGCAGGGCGCAGTCGGGGCAGTAGGACGTGAGGCCGAAGATGGTGGTGTGCAGGTATTTGTGGTGGCCCGCCAGGTCGATGAAGGTGATCATCTTGGAGCTGCTCTCACAGATCTCTTCTGCCGTCCGTGAGTCGCTGTAATTCACCACCTGGCCCAGAGCCCAGGGTGCTCAGTGCCACCCCCCAGGCCGGGCCCCCCAACCTGGACGTGTCGCCAGGCCCAGTCCTGAGATGCTGCTGCCTCTCACCCGGAGCCCCACTGCTGACCTGCTCCTGCTGCCGGCCCATCCCTAAGGAAGGGGAGAGCTGGGCCAGGGCCCTCAAGGCCTCCGCCTGCTCCTCTCGTGCCCCCACTCTGCTCGCAGACTCGGCCCCTCACCGCTACCAGCCCCTCCTGCTGCCGGGCCCCCGCAGGGTCCGGGGATCGCATGCACCTCGCCCTTGCTGTTAAAGCCCAGGATCTCGAAGCTGATGCTGGAGGTTCGGCCAGACTGAATCTCGTGGAGGTGGCGGAAAAGGTTGAGCCGGGCCCGGCCCCGTCCATTGTCTAGCTCTCCCTGGGTCAGGACGCCCAGCAGTGTTGACTTTCCTGAGTCCACATTCCCCAGGACGGCCACACGGAGGTCCAGGAACTGTGGGGGAAGGGTTATAGGTCAGGGTAGCCATCTCCCACCTCTCACCACGGCAGGTGGGGCGGGGCGGGAACACTCCCCAGGGATCAAGTGTCACAGCCTGGCCGGGGAGCAGAGCAGGAGAGGCAGGAAGTGGGAGCTCACCTGCTGGTTGTCAGGGACCTTTCGGACCAGCACCTCAGTGATCTTCCGGGGCATGTCGCTGTCATAATCCACCTCTCGCCTCCCGGAGAACAGTGATGTCTGCCCGACCCTGTCACGGCAAAGCCACCTTGCCCCTGCACTCTTTACCCCAAATGTCTCTGGGCCCGTGGCCTTCTCCACCCCACAGCTCCCAGCACCTCCCCACACTTCCTCCCACTGTCCCCACCCCAACAGCCGTGGCACCTGCTCAACCTTATCTTCCACCCATGGGCAGAGACAAAACCCACCATAAGGGTAGGAGACAGTACAGCCATGAGGGCATGTGTCAGGCATGCACCCAGCCTTGCTTCCATCTCTGGCCCCACATGCCTGCCACCAACCCAGCACTGCAGGCTCTGGGCCTGGAGCCCCACTTTATTGAACCACTTATGAGCTTTGTTGGCTGAGAATCACCTGATTACTGAGAATCACCAATGGCACCCCAGGGGGATCTTCTTGAGCCTCTGAGAATGTTTTTATTTTTACTTTATTATTTTTTTATTATTATTATTATTATTATTATTATTATTATTGTTATTATTTTAGCTTTGTTGGTCATGCCCAGCGACACTCAAGGGTTACTCCTGGTTCTGCACTCAGGAATTACTCCTGGCAGTACTGGGGGGACCATATGAGATCAAGGATCGAACCCAGGTCAGCCGCATGCAAGGCAAACACCTCCCCACTGGACTATTGCTCGGATACCCCGAGTACCTGGGAGTTCCCCCGACTTCCCCCTACCACCACCTTTAAAAAGCTATGGTCCACAACAGAGGCCCAAAGGAAGCCAACAGCGCCCCCTTCAGAATGCTGTCTAGTCCCTCGGGCCTGGGGGAGGCGCTCATACTTCTCTGCCATCCGGTGCAGCGTCTTGAGGGGAGGCTCGCATTCTCCCTCCTCGGCCAGCCCCACCAGCAGCCCATTGTCCTCCACACCGATCTGGTAGACGGCCTCTCCGCGGCCCTCTTGCAGTCGCCACTTCATCTGTGTCACCAGGTGCTCAAAGCGGTACTGGGACGGGTTCACCAGCTTCAGCTTTCATGCGGACAGAGGGAACAGGAGGCAAAACTCAGAGCCAGGGCCCCCAAACCCTCGCCCCACCCGGAGCATCTTCCTCACCACTCCCATGCTCACCCGCTACCCAGAAACCCCCCAAGTGAGGTTCAGAGCCCTTACCCTGGCCAGCATTCCTAAAAGCGCCTAAACTGGGGAGGTAGAAGGGTCTGGACCACCCCTGGTGTCCCCAAAGCACAACCTGCCCCTCCCCAAATCAAGACTCACTTTATATTCGATGTTTCCATCTTCAGCCTGCAAAGAAACAGGGGCTGTCACGCCAGTAGACCAACACCCCTCCCGGCCCAAGGCAGCAGAGCACCCCAGTAGCATCAGCTTTGGCAGGTGCCGCCAAGCCTGCACCCGGCCCATCTGACTCAGAAGGGCCTGAGTGCACACACACTCGCCTGGTGAGGCCAGAGCGCTGGCCAGCACCTTCTTCCTAGATGTGAGATCACCTCTTCCTTCCCCGGGGTTTCCAACTGGTGTCCCCCAAAGTCTATGTTTCATCTATGTCCAGGCTGTTGAGGTCTCTCCTGGCGACTTGGGTGGGAAACAGCACTTCTTCCTCCCTGCTCCCCTCGGCTGATGTCATCTACAGTAAGAGGCTGCCATGGGCTCTGGACCAGGGCCATGGGGTGATTCAATCAGTGGTCATTCTAAGGCCCACAAGAGACTGCCCAGGGGACAGAGAGGCAGAGTACCCAAGCTGGGGCTGAGACCAAGAGGAGAAAGCCAGATGCTAAAGCACCAGATCCCTGAAACCAAGCACACTGTGGCTTTCGCCTCCCCGTCCCCTTGCCCTCAGCTGAAAGCACTCCACAATCTCCTCCACTGCGTCCTGTCAGGTGATCCAATACCAAAGCAACCTGTTGCCTGATCCCTGTCTCCCAGGTGCCAGGCAAAGCCAATTTGCATGCTCTGCCCCTGCACCCTTCCGCACGCTCCTCCCAGCCATTCTCCTTTTCTACCTCCCTTCATGTGCTTATTCCAGCCCATAGGACTGGAGTCATAGTTCAGCAGGTCGGTGTTTGCCTTGCACTCGGCCGAACCCCCCAAGTACCGCCAGGAGTAATTCCTGAGTGTAGAACCAGGAGTAACCCCAGAGTATCGCTGGCTGTGACCCCCAAAGCAAAAATAAATAGATAGATAGATAGATAGATAGATAGATAGATAGATAGATAGATAGATAGATAGATAGATAGATAGATAGATAGATAAACCTTTATCTCGGAATATAAAAGAAAAACCTAGGGGCCAGAGCGATAGCCCAGCGGGTAGGGCGTTTGCCTTGCAGCGGCCAGCCCATCGGCCGGGTTCGATCCCCCGGCATCCCATATGGTCCCCCGAGCACCGCCAGGAGTAATTCCTGAGTGCAGAGCCAGGAGAAACCCCTGAGCATTGTCGGGTGTGGCCCCCCAAAAAAAAAGCAAAAAAAAAAAAAACCTTTTCCCTCCAACAACCACCTTTTTATTTTATTATTTATTTTTTTCTTCATGGGTCCACACCGGCAATGCTGAGGGGTTACTCCTGGACCTGCGCTCATGAATTACTCGTGGTGGTGCTCCGGGACAATAAGGGATGCCGGGGATAGAACCCAGGTCCGCCACCTGCAAGGCAAGCGCCCTCCCTGCTGGACTGTAGCTCCGCCCCAACAACCACCTTCCTTAAAAAAAAGAATTTAACTTTTCCTGGGGCTGGAGAGATAGTACAACCGATAAAGCATTTGCCTTGATCCTGGCACCACATATGGTCCCCTGATCCCTGCCAGGAATGACCCCTGAGCAGTCAGAACTAAGTCGAGGGCACTGCTGGGAATGGTCCAGCCTCTCCTCTCCCCTCCCCTCCCTCTCTGGAGATGAAAGAATTAGGATGAAGAGTTCAGAAAAAGGGCACCAGACTGATGGATTCCAAACTCTGGTCCCAGGCCCAGCAGCTCGATCACCCAGGAACCCGCAAGAAGTGCACCTTAGCGAACGTTTCTCGTGCACTCAGTGAGAAGGTCGAGGGCCAGGGTGGCCATCCAGGTGATTCTGCTACGTAGGGCTGGGTAACCCCCCGACGCACTCCTCCCCGGCCTTTCCCGAGACACAAAGTAGCAGCCTTGGGGAGAGTCCAAGCGATACGAAGAACTGTCCCCACTTCCTCATGAGACAGGCAAAGGGCGTGTGTGTCTGTGTGTGTCCGGGTGTGTCTGTTGTGTATGTGTTTGTCCCCCGTGGCGCGCACTAAGGGTCACGGATCGAAGGTGGCTCTTTTCCCGTTTTCCCGGCTTTACCGCCTCCCCGTGGGACAAGTCTAACAAACTGCCCTTCCTCACCCCAGGACAGGCACCGGGGCTTTCGACTCTGCTCTTTCAGGGGAGAGGGGGTGGGATCCCCTCTCCCCACTTCTGAGACAATCTGGACGACAGTGGGGGGGTCTCATCCCACTCCTCTCCCTTGGGGCGCCGACTCCAGGGCGCAGGTCTGGTTTCTCTGATCCTTCTCCTGGGGGTCCCGGGACCGGAAGGGGGGTCTCTCTCGGGGTCTCGGCACCGGAAAGGGGGTACGAGGTCTCTCGGCGCCACCTTCCGAGTGTCCCGGGACTGGAAGGGTCTCCTCTCACTCCGCCCCTTCTCCGCTGCTCACCTCCGGGGGCAGGTACGGGGATTGTTGGCTTTGGTCCCTCGGTTCCTTCCGTTCTTCTTCTTCCCCTTCGGGCCCCCGCCGCTGCCGCCGCCGGCCCCCTGGCTTTGAGGGGTTCCGCCCACGGCCGGGCCCCCCCTCGGCCGGCAGCAGCCGCCGAACAGCTCCGATACCCGCGAGTCCATCCGCCGCTGCCGCCAGCCCCCGCCCGGCCCCTCCCCCCGCCACCGCTACTGCCACCGCCACCGCCCCTACTGCTACCGCCGCGTCGGGCCAGCCAGAGGAGAGCGGGGTGGGGCCTGGGTAAGCCACGCCCCCACCCGCCCCCGGCCTCCGGGTCGCGTCAGAAACAGCCGCGCAGCGCCATGGGAGATGGAGTCCTCAAGCATGAACTTCCCTCGGAAGGTATGGCTACCGAACTACAATTCCCAAGAAGCACCGCGGCACCCAGGGGCCGCAGGTGGCTCCAGGGCTTAAGCCACGAGCGCGCCTTTGCGCGCAAAGGCGTAGGGAGATGTAGTCCAGTTCTTCGTCCAGGTCTCGCTTTGAGCGGGTCTATTTGTAGGGCCTGGGGAGAAGTTTTAAAACCCGAGACCTAGGGGTGGGCTAAGTCACTTGAAGCGGAAAACTTGCACCAGAATCAAGTTTTTGTGGGCGCTCCCGATTTGGTCCTTCGACCCGATCCCTGGCAATACACGGTTTTGGATTTGGAAAGCCGCAGAATTCAGGGCAACTCCAGGATCCATGGCCCCTCCAGCCTCTGGCTCCGCTCCTGCCTCAGTTTCTTCCCCGATGACCGGCATGCCATTGGCGTGAGTCAGGGCAAATGCCAGGGCGGAGGCGGGATTGGTGGTTAACTTAATTACGGCTGTTATTGTTGCGATTACTATGCCGCCTTTGCAGAGTAAGTCTCTTGCTTTATTACCAGGCCGGCACCCTCCGGGGCTGGTTTTAGTAGCAGAGACACTGCTTTGGCTCCGACACGAGGCCCGAACCCATAAACCAGTCTTGCTTGCCTGTGGGCTACGAGGATGTGGGTAGCGAGCATTTCCCCTCCCCCTTTGTTTTGAAGCCGAAACCAATCAGGGAGAACCGAACTTGATTTTAAAACCTTGGGCGGTGGGCGGGGTCTGACCCTATTTGGGCGGGGCTGGGGGCTCCCCGTCACTTCACCCACTGCGAAGGCGGGGCCTTGGTCAGGAATAGAAACTTGGCCCAGGCCCAAGGGTATTACTGACTTTTTGACTCTCTTGCCAAGCCTCCTCTCTCACTCTTTGGGCTCCTGGAGTTAGCAAAGAGTAAACACATTTAGCAACATGAACCAGTCTGCAGGACTCTAAAAAGGCAGGATGGACAAGCAGTTAGTGTCACCGGACCAGGAGTCAGGACGCTAGGGGGTGCAATTCCCAGCCCCATGGCTGTTTCCTGACTCACCACTTCACCATATGGCCACTCCCTCCCTTCACAAACAAAGACCGGCTCACGCAACACAAAGGCAAGAAATACAGCAACGCTCACGCAACACAAAGGAAAGAAATACAGCAAGGCTTCCCGCCAGACCCTTGGAAAATGAGAAGCAGCAACAGTGGCTTACCTCTGGTGATTCTTTGAGGGGTTCACACCTGGTGGAGTTCATGGCCCCCCAAGATCACAAGCAGAGAGGCAGTTTACTGCTCATGTTGCTGTCCACGTAGCATCACCCCCAAAAGAGGGGAGCAGGAGAAGAAAAACCCTGCAAAAGGGCCTCGTGGAACCAGCAATTGTGGGATGGTTGGTGCTTGAAACACCTGTGACTTCTCTCTTCTCAACTCTGTTCAGCTGAAGGAAGGTTACTCTGCAGGGGTCCGCCTGGCCCGGGGGCACAACCCCAGCAAGGAAACTGCGACTTGGGAGACTGAGACCAAAGAACTCCGCGAGAGCCAGCGAGAAGCTGGGGTCTGGGAGGAAGAGCTAAGATCATTCCATCCACCAACATTTCCCCAGTCAGCTCTGCTTCTCCTGATAAAGCGGGCCTAGCTGCACTCACCTGATAACATGTCCTCTCATCTTTCAACACCCCAATACACACATTTTACTTTATTCATCTCAAATCCCTGTCTCCTATGTGGATAACTTAACATTTAAGCCATGGGAAGGGATAAGCCATATTCATAGCCCATCTTGAACAACCTGGCTTACCCTGTGGAGAAGTGGAGGCTGCCCAAGGAGTCGGCTGGACAGATGGTCCTCCTGGAGGTGTGGCTGTGGCAGATGAAAGGTGGTGTGTGTGTTTAGTTTCCTGAAGGGGCTGCTTATGAGGTGTTGGCTGTGGCATGTACACACAACACACACACACTTTTCCTGGTATGTTATTAGTCATTTATTCTTTGTGTATAATCTTTACATACATTTCTTAAATGGAGCCAAACCCAGTCATATTTAGGGGACACCCTACCTGCGCTCACGGTTACAGATATTTTGGAGTTGTTTTTTTTTTTTGGGGGTGGGTATTGAGACCATACCTGGTGATGTTCAGAAACTATTCCTGACCTTCTGCTGAGTGACCCCTGACGGTGCTGGGCATTTAATCTTGGATTACAGCTCCCGTAAACCACAAAGCCCTGGGGCTGGAGCGATAGCCCAGCGGGTAGGGCATTTGCCTTGCATGCGGCTGGCCTGTGCCGGCCGGGTTTGATCCTCGGCATCCCATATGGTCCCCTGAGCATCACTAGGAGTGGTTCCTGAGTGCAGAGCCAGGGGAAACCCCTGAGCATCGCCGGGTGTGACCCAAAAAGCAAAAAAAAAAAAAAAAACCACAAAGCCCTTACCTGCTATACCACCTCTTCAGCCTCCAGGGCTACAGGCCCATTATTATTGTTTTTATATTATTCACTGTATCACTGTCTTCCTGTTCATCATTGATTTTCGAGCGGGCACCAGTAACATCTCCATATGTCCTGTCTCATGCAAGTAGAGCCCAAGAGCACCTGCTTGTTCCAGGACCATAAAGAGCCTCAAACCATTCCATCAGGTCATGGGAACGAGGTCTATAATTGTTACTGGTATTTGGCATATCAAATACGACACGGGTAGCTTGCCAGGCTCTGCCATGTGGGATTATATTATTATTGTTATTATATTATTATTATTATTATTTTGGGTTTTGGACCACACCTGGCTGTGCTCAGGGTTTACTACTGGCTCTGTGCTCAGGAATAACTCCTGGTGGAACCTGGAGGATCAAAAGGGCCGGGGGCTGGAGCAATAGCACAGCTGGGAGGGCATTTGCTTTGCATGTGGCCGACCCAGGTTCGATCCCTGGCATCCCATATGGTCCCCTGAGCACTGCCAGGAGTAATTCCTGAGCAAAGAGCCAGGAGTAACCCCTGAACATTGCCAGGTGTGACCCCCCAAAAAAAATACCCAAAAGGGGTACTGGGGAGCTAGAGCAATAGTATAGAAAGGAGGCATTTGCCTCACACATGGCTGACCCAGGTTTGATCCCCAGCATCCCATGTGGGCCCCTCGAGCACTGCCAGGGAGTAATTCCTGAGTGCAGAGCCAGGAGTAGCCCCTGAGCATCACTGGGTATGACCCAAAAAACAAAAGATCAAAACAAAACAAATCACAAGGTTTGCTGGGGACTGGGTCCCGGTGGTCCACATGCAAGACAAGTACCTTACCCACAGTACTATCTCTCCAGCCCAAGGGGAACATATTTTTTTTTTTTTTTTTTGCTTTTTGGGTCACACCCGGCAATGCTCAGGGGTTTCTCCTGGCTCTGCACTCAGGAATTACTCCTGGCGGTGCTCGGGGACCATATGGGATGCCGGGATCGAACCCGGCCGGCATGGGCCGGCCACATGCAAGGCAAACGCCCTACCGCTGGGCTATCGCTCCGCCCCGGGAACATATGTTTTAAACTTAGATTTAGCAATCTTTTGCTGCTATGGTCTTCATTTATATCATGTTCAGAACAATTTTACTTCTTGGTTATAAATTATTCTCCTGTATTTCTCTTCTGAGTTTTGAGGCTTATTTTACATTTAGGTTTCTTTGTTTTGTTTTGCTTTTTTGCATTTTTTTTTGGGGGTCACACCTGGCGATGATCAGGGGTTACTCCTGGCTCTGCACTCAGGAATTACTTCCTGGCGGTGCTCGGGGACCATATGGGATACCAGGGATTGAACCCGGGTCGGCACAGGCCAGCCAGCGTGCAAGGCAACGACCTACCCACTGGGCTATCGCTCCGCTCCAAATTTTTTTTTTTTGCTTTTTTGGGTCCCACCCGGCAATGCTCAGGGGTTTCTCCTGGCTCTGCACTCAGGAATTACTCCTGGCAGTGCTCAGGTAACCATATGGGATGCCGGGATCGAACCCGGGCCGGCATGGGCCATTGCGTGCAAGGCAAACGCCCTACCCGCTGGGCTATCGCTCTGGCCCTAGGTTTCTTTGTTTGTTTGCCCTTAATCCACTTGAAAATTGTCCCTATTATAGGTTATGTGGTAGGAAGTAATTTCATTTTTTCCTTCTAAGTGGGTAGAGCTGCCCCTCAATGTGTTGCAGGTGTGGCTGCGGTGCCCGGCTGCATCAGCAGGTGGCAGACAGGAGACAGGCTTGTCTACACCCAGGGCTCTGTCTTGTGGGCCCTGGATGGTTGATGGTCTGACACAGAAAAAGACTGGACCCCCTGGGATGAACCCAGAGCCACGGCAGAGCCTGGCAAGCTCCCCGTGGTGTATTCGATATGCCAAAAACAGTAACTATAATGGACCTCATTCCCAACCAATGGAGACATTACTGGCGCCCACTCGAGCAAATCGATGAACAATGGGAAGACAAGTGACAAGTGAGAAGTGAGTAGAGAGATGCCTGTAGTTATATGATTCAAGAAATCAACCCTTTTTATCCACTGAGATCTGCATTTAGATTGATCTGATTCTGAACTCTTCCATTTTATTTCATATGGCAGGGGGAGGGTTTGAGGGCCACATCTGGTTGTGCACAGGAATCCCTCCTGGCTTAGGTGATTATATGCAGTGCCGGGGACCAAAGTGGGTCAGCTACATGTGAGGCAATTAGGTGCCTAATTGTTCTTTCTCTCTCTCCCTCTCCCCTTTATCCTTATTTTGTATATCCTCCTTTTCACACATAAGCTGATAATCTTTTTTTTTTTTTTTTTTTTTTTTTTTGGGTCACACCCGGCGACGCTCAGGGTTACTCCTGGCTCTGCACTCAGGAATCACTCCTGGCAGTACTCAGGGAACCATATGGGATGCTGGGGATCGAACCCGGGCCAGCATATGCCGGCCGCGTGCAAGGCAAACGCCCTACCACCTACCTACCTACCTACCTACCTACCTACCTACCTACCTACCACCTACCTACCTACCTACCTACCTACCTACCTGCCCTACCACCTCACGTACCTACGCACTACGCACCTACCTATCTACCTACCACCTACCTACCTACCTACCTACCACCTACCTACCTACCTGCCCTACCACCCACGCACTACCTACCTACATACCTACCTACCTACCTGCCCTACCACGCACCTACCTACCTACATACCTACCTACCTACATACCTACCTACCTACCTACCTACCTACCTACCTACCTACCTGCGCACCTGGCAATGCTCAGAGGTTACTCCTGGCTCTACATTCAGGAATTACTCCTGGTGGTGTTCGGGGACCATGTGGAACCCCAGTGATCAAAACCAGGTCCAGCCGCGTGCAGGGCACACAACCTCCCCATTGGACTATCACTCCGCCCCCAACAGCTGAATTTATGAGCTGGGACTGTTGCTGGGTGGTAGAGCATTTGCTTTCCTTGCATGAGGCCCTGCGTTCCATTCCTGGCCTCTACATGGTTGCTGGAGCATCACCAGATTTGCACCATGCCAAAACCTGAATTCATCCTCTAAGAAATCGAATGCTCTGTTGGTGGTTCCTCTTATTGAAAGGCACAGCTGGCCATCAATTGAAGTAAAAAAAAATTGCTTGGGGCTGGAGTGATAGCACAGTGCGGTAGGGCGCTTGCCTTGCACACAGTCGACTGGAGTTCAATCCCGGTATCCCATATGGTCCCCCCAACACCACCAGGAATAATTCCTGAGTGTAGAGCCAGAAGTAACCCCTAAGCATCATTGGGTGTGATTCAAAAAGAAAAAAAAATTGCTTGCTTTCTTGGCACTCTCTAGTTCTTTCTTTTCCTGGGATCAACCAAGTCATCTGCATTGGACTCTCTCCTATTGCCTCTCCATTCTTTCCCACCCCATATGACTCTCCTAGTTCAAACCTCTTTCACCATACACTTGGTAATTGCAGTGGCTAAGCTAAAATGGTGTCTCTGCTTCCTCTTATCCTCTCTAATCTAACCTGACACTGCAGCCAGTGGAGACACTGCAGCCAGTGGAGAGATTAAATTTGTAAACCGTATTTTCAGTACGCCACTCCTTTACTAAAACCT
Source organism: Cryptotis parvus (assembly GCA_021461705.1). NCBI lineage: Eukaryota > Metazoa > Chordata > Mammalia > Eulipotyphla > Soricidae > Cryptotis > Cryptotis parvus. The sequence goes on from JAJIBD010015235.1 coordinate 15,817, forward strand.
TTTAAAGCTTCCCTATTCCTCTACAGGATCAAGTTAAACTCTTTAAACTAGTTTCTAAAGCCTTAGCATGAGCTGGTTCCTGCTTATCCACTGCTTTAACTCTATACTCTATAATCTGTGCTTTTCCTTTCTTCTCCCACCCCACCCTTCGGGGGTTTGTGGATGGGGCGGGGAGAGGGGCCAGCGAACTGGGACTCCTGTATGCAAAGCAGATCTGAGCCCTTTGAGTCTCCCCGTCCCTCTTTTCTTTCTGTCAATAAAGGGTGCTCTTGTCTCTCAAGGGCTCCAGGCCCTGTAGGCCCTCTGCTCAGTTACTCATCCGACAGGTCACGGTTTCACGGGCACACTCCTCTGGGACCACCTCTCCTTCCCACCCGAAGTTAGGTGTCAATGTTGGTCGCATTCGTGGCTCCCTTGTAAAAAAATCATCATCACCTAATGTTGCATCGATGATCAGTGAAGCCCCCTGCGGACGTTTCCAGGACCTAGGACAGAGGTCTGGCCCGCGGGAGGGTGCACAAAGACGAGGGTGGATGCGCGAGATGTGTGTGCTTCTGGATGGCGGCGGCGAGAGCGAAGTCACCGAGGCGGGAAGAGGACAGGGAGACAGCTCCAGGGTCCCTCCGGAGCTCGGACAACTCGCCCGGGGCCACTGCGGCGGCTCCTCAGCCACTTCCGGCCCAGCCCCGTCCCGCCGGAAGTGAGGCTTCGCCTTCCCATGATGCTCCGGGGGCGCCCATTCAAACTGCACGGAGAGGAGGAGCAGGAGGAGAACGTAGAGGAGGAGCGGGAGGAGGCGGTGGAGACCGTGATGGCTGCTCCGGAGTCGGAAGAGCTGGCCCCGGCCGCAGTCCCTGGTAAGGCGCGGGCTCTGGAGCCCCAGGAGCCTCGTTTCCTCCCCGCCGCCGCCCTCCGCAGTCACTCAGCCCCAGACTCTTCCTCGCTCCGGACTTGCATCTTCCCGTTTCCCGGCTTTCCGTGTTCTCCCGCCTGGGCCGCGGTGACTCCCATCCTCCCGGGTGCCTCCCTCTTGGCGATTCGGACCTCGCCCGCGCTCACTTTTCTTTCAGCTCCTTATGCTCAGATCAGTCCGGGATCCGGACCTCCCGCGCCACTCTCCCGCCGTCCCCTTGCCCCGAGGTGACAGCCGTCACCTCCCCGCCGCCGCCCCTGCAGGTGTTGGAGCGGGCGGAGGAGGTGCGCTGTGTAGCCCCCAGTGCAGACTGATCCGCCTGAAGGTATTGGGAGACTAGCTTCGGCCCTTTTCATTTCTCTTCCTTCTCCCTCTGACTCCTGCCAGACTCGGAGGAAACCCTCGCCCCCAAGATAGAGCTGCTTGAGACCGCTTCTGCCCAGGAGGCCCCCAACCCCTTTGGAACACTTTTGCCCCAGAGATTGCTTGGTGCCAGTGGTGTTTCCCGGACCCGTGAGCCAGGAAGGCTGCTGTCGCTTCACCTGTGAGCTTCTAAAGCATGTCATGTACCAACGCCAGCAACTCCCTCTGCCTTATGAGCAGCTTAAGCTCTTCTACCGGAAGCCACCCCCCAGGTAGGCGCGGGTTTGGGGAGACTCAGCACCTCAGACTTTGCAGGCGAGGGGAAAGGTCTTGTACGAAATCAGGGGAGCTGGAGAGAATGTACAGTGATAGGTACTTGCCTTGCACGCAGCAAGCTTGGCTCGGTCCTCAGCATCCCATATAGTCTCTGGAGCCCTACCAGGAGTAATTCCTCAGAACAGAGCCAGGAGTTACTCCTGAGCAGTTCTGGATGTTAAAATAAAAAAAAAAAAAAAATAAAAACGAAAAAGAACAAGCATAGAAAGCCCCTAAGAAACTGAGGTCCGGTTTTTTACGTGCGTTGCAGCCCACCCACCTCCTCTTGGGATACTTGCAAAATTGATCTCAGATTCAGGTGTGGCTTTATGAGCAAGTGCATTTGCAGCTAGGGGGCTCTCATTGATTTTTTTTTTTTTTTTTTTTTGCTTTTTGGGTCACACCCGGCGATGCTCAGGGGCTACTCCTGGCTCTGCACTCAGGAACCACTCCTGGTGGTGCTCGGGGGACCATATGGGGCACCATATGGGATGCCGGGGTCGAACCCGGGCCGGCACAGGTCGGCCGTGCAAGGCAAACACCCTACCCGCTGGGCTATCGCTCCGGCTCTGATTTTTTTTTTTTTTTTTTTTTTTTTTTTTTTTTTGCTTTTTGGGCCACACCCGGCAATGCTCAGGGGTTACCTCCTGGCTCTGCACTCAGGAATCACTCCTGGCAGTGCTCAGGGGACCATATGGGATGCCGGGATCGAACCCAGGCCGGCACAGGCCGGCCGCTGCAAAGGCAAACGCCCTACCCGCTGGGCTATCGCTCCGGCCCTGGGCTCTGATTTTGATGGTTTTGAGTAGTAGTATGCGAATCTCATATTAGATGATACAGAAAAGCTTCAAAACCAAGTCAAGAAAACAACAAGGTTGGATCCTGTTACAAGCAAATGATATTACTTTGCTCCAAAGTGTCTCCACCAGAAATTGCTGAAGTGAGAAATTGCTGAGAAGTGCTACAAGTGTTTTAGGTGATTCTTTGGGGAAAGTGGTTTTATAACATTTGTTCATATTGTCTTGATCACAATTATGTTATTACCAGATGGCAATAAACTCAGGGATTTTTATTTTGAAAACAATAAAAATCAATGTCTAAGAAAGATTCCCCTGCACAATAATCCTAAGCAGCTGTAAGGAATGTGATTCAGTCCCTTGATTCCGTTACCCTCTTTTACTGAAACTCCTTTAGCTTTTCAGGAACTGATTCTTTCATTTCAATACTTTGTTTTTATTTAGGGGCCACACCCAACAGTGCTCAGATTACTCTGGCAGGGCCTGGGGGTTCATGTATAGTGACAGCAATTAAACCAGCTATTAAGGTCAGCTGCTTGCAATGCAAGCACCCTACCTGCTGTACTCTGATCTGTTCTCTCCAATTTTGTTTTTTTGGGCCATAGTGCTCAGGGGTCACACCTGGTGGGGCTTGGGGAACCATATGGGCTCCCAGATCAGCTTGGTTCAAGGCAAGTGCCTTACTTACTGTACTATCTCCAGCCTTAATTACCATATATATTTAAGATTTTGGACCTCACCAGCTATGTTCAGGGGTTGCTCCTGTCAGTGCTTGGGGATTATATGGGGGTGTTGGGGACTGACCTGGGGTCATTTGCATGCAAGGCAAATGTCCTCCTAGTGCACTGTGCTGTTGTTCCAGCCCTGCTTTCCATTTCTTTATCCTCAGGTTCTCTCTCCTCCCTGCCTCCCTCCCTCCTGCCTGTCCTTCTCCTGCTTAGAAGTATTTCTCATGGGACCCATGAATAAGCTTGTTCGCCGTTTCATTAGAAGACCAGCTCTCCAGGATTACCATTATTAGACCCGAGTGTCCTCATCATTCTTCTGCTCGTTCCCAGCGTGGCAAACACCTGCTACCGACTATATATATTTTAAGTCTTTTTGCATTTCTCGGGGCCGGAGAGATAGTCCAGCTGGTAGGGCGTTTGCCTCGCATGCGGCCGAACCCGGGTTTGATCCCCGGCATCCCATATGGTCCCCTGAGCACCACCAGGAGTAATTCCTGAGTGCAGAGCCAGGAGTAAACCCCGTAACCCCTGAGCATTGCCAGGTGTGACCCAAAAAGCAAAAAAAAAAAAAAAAAAAAAGATCTTTTTGCCTTTCTCTAGATACTGCTATCAGCACTCTCTGCTTTTCTGAGCTTGGGAGAATTTTGGTGTTTGTACAAAGAATATTACTTTTCCCATCTGCTCTGTCACCCTCTGAGGAAGGCCAGGCGTTTCCTTGAATTTCCAGTGCTGTGAGTT